>JAQGAK010000280.1:0-103008 GCA_034696945.1 Lipothrix lubbocki
TTGTATTTATTTTTGTATTTATTTTTGTATTTATTTTTGTATTTATTTTTGTATTTATTTTTGTATTTATTTATTTTGTACTTAACGTTTGTATTTGTACTATGTTCAGTATTGAAAAGCACAATTTCTCATTTCATTACCTCATGTGTGTTCAAGCACGTGTGTATGCGTAAATTAATGGATTTCGAAATTCTCTCGCAAGGAATAAGAGCTTTTCATTGTGATAATGTAATAATAATAAATGTATTGAATTTACCGATGGACAAATTAATTGCTTTTGTAGATGTTTAGTTAGTAAATTGGAGTTTGGAAATTGGAATCAACGTTTTTATATATTTACTGTCGAGCCGAGGTCGAGAAATCATTATTTTCAGAACGTTTACACAATTTATTTGCTCTTGTTGTGGGGCGATGCGAGAGATTGCCATGGATCTAAGCATGTGGCGTGAGGGAGTATATGTACTTAAAATACATACTTAACCTACTGTATAATACTGTAAATCGTAATGCTGTTGGGTATTTCGTGGGTACCAAATTGTCTTTGTTGGAAATTATTACAATTTGTGTTTGCATTTTTGAATGTAATATGTGTAAAGTGTGAAAACGTGAAAAATTAAAAACAACCAGAAGCGAAAGTAGCAACAAATGCTGTAATGTTAGCTACTACCTATGTAATAAACACAGGGAGAAACACAAGTTATGTAAAAATCAAATTGTTTGAATATAAAATAAATTACATTGTTTCAAATGGTGAAAAAATGCATTAATGCTGCTGACACGATAATTATTTTGCTTTATACGAACTAGTAGCTTGTTGTGTTTAGCACAGAAGATGTATGGTAAAATAATTTTGTAAAGAAAGGCTGATTTTTACCAAATACATTATTAGTGTAGTATGTGATCACATGTTATTTATGAATATTTATTTATTCATAAAAGTATTTAAATTTTAATTGCTAATGTTGTTCAAACATTTACACCCGGTTTCCCTAATTTTGAATATGGGCTACGAAACTTATAAAACAATAATAGAGTCCTCCTTTTAGTATAATAAATTGACATGGTTTTTATATGTAAAGTCTAGCATGTGCGCAACCGAATGACCTACAATATTGAAACAAATAATTTCACAAAAGCATAATCATTGTTATGCAAAATATGTACACGGAATTGTGCTACTGTGTCGAAAGGCGAAACTATGCACCTTAATGGTATCAGTGAAATAGTTTTTTTTTCTTTCTCTCTCGAACTCGAATATATTGTTGGTGTCAAAATATATTTTTAAATCAGAATTAGTAAAAATGTGGCAATTTTGTGCTCAAATGCTAAATCCAAAACGCTTACCATTTCCTTGCCAGTATGTATTAGATCATTAGATGATTTTATGTAGGAGAATTGGACGTTGGACGTTTATACAAAAATAAAGTTTTCGAAGAAATTGAATTTGCCAAATTCAAAAATAATTTTGCATACATTAACAGTACTTTCAAAATTTCCTACAATTAAAATTTACTCCATTTTTTTAATTCAATTTTAATATTTTTGGCAGTTTTATTCTAGCTTACCCAATATCCATACAAGTCAAATCCATGCTTCTTTCAACAAGCTTATTTAGTAATCTATGTGTGCCAAGTGAAGTGTAGTCTAACCAATGAATTTAGTGAAATTATTGGTATAAGACAATTACGTTTGCGTTTATATTTGCCTGCATTGGGATTTGGAATTGGAACAGTGAAGTATGAATAATTGGGAGCATTTATATGGTTTGTCTGAAAGCTAAATAAGCTACATATAAATATTTACATGCTTATATAATCTACACATCTCACATGTAATAATAAGTGATTTCATCGTCAATCAGCGTGTTCTTTGTATTTACATCGAGATACGAACATATGAACTATTAATCCTGCACGAGTCTTCTATATGCAGTGTGTTCAGTTCACGTGTGGGGAGCATTAAAGACTGGGGACGGATTTATGCTTTCTTTGAGATCCAGACCTCATGATGCTATTTATAAAAATGTTTTAAATGCCATGAAATAATTTTTGTCTCGTATCCGCACAGTTTTTTGGACAATTTAATAGACATGAAACAAAAATATATAGTATTGGACTGGAATGCGCATATTATACTTATTACAGAAATACATATAATTATTATTCTTACTAGCACCTTGAACAGATAGTGTAGTATTGAACAGTTAGTACAAAAAATACAGAGAACTCGTAATTGCAATAATTAGAAAAACGTAGTTTTTAATGGAAGGTGAAGAAACAATGTGCAATAATGGCAAGAACAAATTGCAACCATGTATTCTGTGACATAAGTAGGGCAATGTAAAAATATGTTTCTCTGTCGTCAAATAATATAGGTACATATACATAGCTTAGCTACCTGAAGTTCCAAAAAGAAAGACAGAGAAAGAGAGAAGCATAATAATAATAACAGTTATAGGAGACGACATGAAAACATGTATCATGGGAGCTCGAGAGGTACATTTTAGAATACTGCCTTGAAGAAGACATGGCACGTGCAGTTATTTTACATATTGTAGGCCACATATACTATATATTTCTAAATTCTTTTAATCCCGTTGTTTCAAATTTTAACCTCCTGCCTCTTGAGACCTTCATGTTGGTTATTTAGGATCAACAGTGGTCGCATTATTACGTGGACGATAATTGTACGAGGTGTTAACATCACAAGTAATCAGCAAGTTTGTGTAGACGAAGATGGTTTCTTTTTTTATTGTGGCAACAAAGAAGGACTCAGGGTATGCCATCTTATGTGCTTTGTATTATGTATTTTCATCATATCAGTCCAATGTTTAAGCCTCTCCCCTTTCGAGCTCGCACTTAACAGTATCCCACCTGTAATCACAGACAACGGAATAAGTAGAATAATTAGGCTTTTGTATGCACCATTTTTATACATTTAATATACTTCTTGGACTCATTTAAAATTCCAGCAGGGTTTCAGGATGCTAAAGTTTTATTAAGGGGCAGTCCGGCCTTTGTTTTTTTACGCACGTCTCAGGACTTTTCTAGGAAATTTTTTAATTAGTACAGTCGGCTGTTACGACATAGACAAAAGTGATGACAGACTTCCCCTGCTCTGCGTATCAAAGTTGGCCGGATCCGAGGATTGTGTGAGTATCAGTTTAGGATTGTGTGATACAGAATTGTGTAAATACCATTACAGGATTGTGTAAGTAGCAGTACAGGATTATGTAATAAGTTACAGGTTAGAGTACAGGATAAGCATTGGACCAGTAATTTCACATTATGTGTCAGTATATAGGGTTTCCTATGCTACATATGAGAAAGCAACCTACCTAAATAATTATTCCCCAGGTCTCTATCAAATACTGCCACCGCTAAAGCTAATTTTGGCAAATCCACCATGGAAACTTTCAGGGAGAACTCTTCCCGGAATTCTGGATTTAACGTTTTCCATTTTACGCTCGTCTTGAATTTGCGATTTGTTGAGAACAAATTCGAGCTTAAACTACCCATATTAGCATCGTGTAGAAGTTTCCTGGAAGATACAAACAAATGAATCACAATTAAGTATAATGATACTATGATGCATATACTGGATTCCGTTTTATAATATTCTAAAATACAATTGTATAGATACATCCATTATTTATATTCGAATAAGGGCCTATTTTTACATTATGTAAGTACATCTTGCAGATATTAAAAGTTGCTACTGGGAATTTGTCTTAATTAAAAATTTAATATTGCAAATTAATTTCGTAAATGGTAATAAAATACGACTGGCGCAAAATTTGATATCAATCTACGAAATCAAGCTTTCCAGTGTTGCTTGAAGGAACCAAACGTACTCATTTCATTAAATTAAGTTCTCTCATATCTGCTCCGTTGACGAGCACACCAACCATGGAAACTATTGTACGGTACCGTACCATTGATGTTAATATTAATTTACCAACTTGTAGAATTGCAGTGTTTTGCCGATTCTAGATGTTCAGTCAAATTTCGACAGATATTTTAATACTTCAATGACTGCAAGTAAATAGTCGTGTATTTCATGTTGCAAGAATTTCCGGCTATCACACATTACCAATGGCTTCAATTTGAAGCTAAAGGAACAAGTATGTAGCTATATGTATACATATGTACCTTATCTGTAGTATGATTCAACAAGGTTAAACAAAGTAAGCGTAATTTCAGGGTTGTTTGATCCCTTGTATACAGAAGAATATCGCAATAATAAAATTTATGTTGCTGTATCACCCTGAGTAATTATCTGTTATATATATGTATTAACATACATGTGGTCTAGACCTGACTAATGAACCCGCATGGTTCGCCAAACTACAGAGAAGCTTACTCATGGGTTGTATTGAGCATTCGATGTCAGCTTCCTTGACTTCTGTATGCAAACCCCAGGTTGACGTATGTGTTCCACAGAATTCACTACAAGAATAAAACGTCTATAGATGTGTATGGTCATAATTCGAGTCGGCACACCGATTTCAGTGAGTAGAACATATGTCTTGTGCAGTTGAGCCTAAGCCTTTTCATTTTGGTAGGAGTATAGAAGGAGCCTAATCTTGCGAAGTGCAGGCATGGTTGTAATTAAGAAACATCCTTTATCTTCAGTGCTGAATTTCAAAGTTATTTTGACATATGATTCTAGTACTTTTGTAAACATAAATAATATGAGGGAAGAGCTAGATTCGACCTCTAATCTCTTATTCAAATTACTGCAATTTTGGTAGTTTCATGCACATACAAGTCGAAAATGTTTAAAGTTTATTTTGTTCTAATTATCACAGAACGGAGAGAGAGTAAATAGAACGTTCGCGGTGGGCTTCTCGTTGCAATATTACTTGTCTCCACTGCAAGTCATTCGACTTGAAAATGTAAATTAAATATGTTGCTGCAATCATAGGGTTTTAAATTAATGTTCAAAGAGTTGTTGAGATTCGTGAACTTTCACAACATTCAAGTGGTATGAATTAATTTCAGCTGTGTGTTTTACATGCATTTATGAATGCCTGCAAATACTGATAATTTTATTGGCCCTTGACGAACGTCAAGTAATAAGCTGGTATGCTGACTTGCTTTTATGATGCTTGCTTGTATGATACAGCAATCATAAAGAGGATTGAAAAGAGAATGGATGGATGTGCAGCTGTTGGTCGGTATAAATTAACTAAAATCAAATAGGTTCAAGCTTGAACTTCATAAATGAAAGTTTACTTTCTCTTAGAGTATCTGTTAAAAATATTTTACACGATTTGAAAACTAATCAAATTAATGCAATAGATTTTAATGATAAATTATTGTAGGTAAAAAATGACTTTATTTGTACACAAATTATTGACTTTTAAATGTTTGTACACATACTTGTGTAGTGAAGTAAATTGCTAATAATTTTGGTAGGTAAAGATAGGTATTACATCCGACGAAAAGTCAACGGTAAGCTTTTCTTCAACGTTTCTCTTCCTACAATAAATCCTTCATTGAAACATTCTCATAAGCTCCTTTGCTTTGAGTTTGAACTATTAAAAGTTTGAATAGGATGAATCTGAAGTTCCCAGGATTATAAAATGTATTTTTATGCAGTGTTAATACGGAATTCAATATCTTTCCTTCAGAAGATCCTAGCATCATAAAGTCAATAAATGTTTATCACCTAGTTCTCACTGATAAGTATGAATGAAAAGCTTATAAAGAGAGGGGAAGATCCTTGATGGTCTAGCTCCAGATGCTGCGATTCAAACTCTTATGACATATTCTACCACTATAATACAGGATGATAAAAAGCATCCGAGTGTTATGTGGTTAGGTGAAAGTAGTTTTTGTGAACTGTAAAACTGACATTTGCTTCACCACCAACATGAGAGTTCAGTCGTAAATCGATGCATGTATAGGTCTAGGGAAAGCGACCAACTGTTACGGCTGGTTTTTGGACTTGGAGGTCGGATTTAATGGGATCAGCTATATCAGCATTATTATCCTCATCGTGATCATTAACTCGACACTTCATGGGAAATCCAGGCCAGATCAATTTAAACCGCTGCTGGCACACAGACATGAGAGCAACATGAGTACAGTTTGCACTGCACTCAACTCATCACCGTAACATGATGCGAACCACCGCTGCATTCCCTCATTGATGTGGGAACAACACGACAGGATCTAACAGTTTCTAGATTAAACATGATTGCTGCACTTTCCCTCCGAAGGAGCACCGCTCATTTTCTCACAGAGCTCAAGGAGAAGTGGTGTGTAGGGCGTTTAAGTGCAATCCACCCCACGAGGTAAATCAAGGTATTTAAATCTCGGTCAACATGTACGTAGTCCACTATACTTTTAAGTCCTTCCAGGGCGGAAAATCCACATCTCAAATACTTTTGAGCTGGATACCATATAAATCCTCCAGGTAACGGCGTAATTGAAAGATTTATCCATATGAAAAGATGTTACTAGCTTAGCTACTTCATAAATCACTGTTAAATTCATACACACATACCTGCGTACCAAGAATGGAGTGCTGACAAACAAAATCGCGCTCCTAACAAACAAAATCACGCTCTGCAAGAATCAATACTCTACAACAAGAATGATTTATTGCATGCTTACATAGCTATGAGGTTAACGATAGGGTTAAAGCTTTGGGAAGACAAAATAACTCACACTTTGACAAATGGGTCGGATGTCCCATTGTGATCTAATGCGGGTAGACCTTCTGCCCTGATAACCCCCACAAGCAAAATGTTTTTTTCAACTAAGAAGCTCAGAGACAGCAAGAGTCGACCTCGGCCCCATTCTTTCTCCTCCGTCTGGATGACCCCTCACGCAGAATAAAAGGACGCAGAAATATACAGAAAAAATCAATGTCAGTAAGTACATCCATACATGTAGTAGGTGAAGGATCAAGAGAAAGCTTTCCATTATGTACATCAACTTTTTATCACAATCACAATAAGAGTTGAATACTATAGCGATGAGTAGATCTGTGAAATAATTCCGATCGCTAGAATGAACTCTGAGTGTACAAATGTAGTATTATTATTGTGCAACGTATCCTGTAATTTACTGATGGTTAAATATATACCTACAAAATGTGATTGTCCATTGGAATCTATAAATAAATCGCTCGACTTAGTAATGTCTGTAGGAAATCATCATACATCAAAACACATTAAATATGTAAGCCTTTGCACATACCTCCGACTATTGAAATTCTCAAACATTTCAAATAATTATTATATAACAAACAAAAGAAAATTGTTTATTTAACAAAACATATAGGTATGATAGTGATAGATGGACATATATAGATAAATGAAGAAGTAAGAAAAAAAGTACACAGGTTGACTTCACAGTGGTTCTGCGTGGGAAATTATGTCACATGTTTGTTGTCACACTTCAATTAAGGTAAGAAAACAAAAGAACTGTCTCGAGAGGTTCATTGAAGTCGTTGTGTAGTTCTGCCAGTGTCGCAGTATAGGAAGAAGTTCTGGTGTGTTCCATTAAAGTATATCACATAGCCCCTCAAACGGCATCCGAATGTTTCACTGTCTGACAATGTTGCTGACGTTATGTTCGTGCTTTAATAGTCATTGGTGTAAATCACTGTAGTCACAAATAATGGTATCAGAATATATTTTTGTTGTCATAACGAGTCCACATTTGCGCATACATAAGGCGTACCTCGCCCATGATACACAAATTCAAAAAAAGGAAACTAAAGGGCTTATAAAAGCTTCTTAAGTATCATCATAAGCTTTCAAGAAAATCCACTCAAAGATTTAAGCCGAAAGCTCAGTGGTCCTCCGGCGTGTATGTACATGTGATTGTGTGTCGGCCGGGAAGTATAAGGCAAAGGAAAGTACACCATACATATGTAGGTATTTTCTTTTGTGATTACTTAGATGATATTGTATAATGAGCTAGCTTACATGCACGCCTGGCTATTTAGCATCTACGTTCCTCCCTCACAGCTCTGTTTCCTCAAAAACTTCAGTGGTGCAAAAGGAGATGTGAAAGAAGAAAGCAGACGATCCAGGGTGTAAACTAGCTCAATGTCTGTAATGAGGGAGCAAGCTAGTCACGGTGCACTTATAGCCACAAAAGGGCAAGAAGGCTTCAGTATTATGTTTACTTACGAAACAGGGCTTTTCAAGATTCAGGGTAAAAGATCTCATCTGCTGAGGTCGGATCCTGTGTAATGGTATTTGCACGGATCCCAAGCAATCCCTTCCCCATCTGTCTTCATCTGGAAACGATACAAAAAATAGATGACATGAGCTTCCTGTTTAGATTTTACTTTCGTATCGTCAAGATTTACCGCAAATGCAATTTAATAGATACATCGACTCTTATAGTTCCATCATGCTCTGACCACGTAACATCTAATGGAAGCGTATTAAGTCGGATCTGTACTTAATTGCTTTGATGATGCACATCATCTGCTCTGTCGAAAATTTTCTCTTTAAGTTTAATAATGTATACATTTATATTGCCGACGCTATTAGCTTAAAAAGCTCCCATGTCCAAGAAGCCATGCGCATCAGTTTATTGCGATAGGTTTACCCAAACCCTTTGAAGAACCAGAAGAAAGTCTCAGTGCTTTTACCCGCACAATTGTGTCAAAGATAGTGCGTCAACAAAGAGCTTGTTTAAAGACTCGAGATTTTCTCCGAAACGTCCGAAGCTTGGGTCAGAGACCCATGGGTAAAGTACATTCTACTTCATATCATTATTCTACTACATTATTGCGAGCTATCTAGGTGTCCCGGATGGCCAGACTTCACTGTCCATCTAGGGCTGCATCAGTTCTCCATAACAATAATTGACATGAAACTGATTCACGTCAGAGGGAAATTCAGCAATGAAAGTTACATTTTATCAAGAAGTAATGAAAGTAGATCAAGTTCGATTTTGTTGTAAATGTTTCTGTACAAAATAAATGCACCGGCGGATAAGCATAAAGTTTCATAAGGCATAGATAGAAGTTGGGTATTATCAATACTTAAAAACGAAAGAGCATAGATATTATTCATGCATAGGTAATAATGTAGAGAAAATTGGAAAATGCTTGATAACCATATTCAATTTAATGCAGCCGCAATGACTGTAGCTCGCTTGCTTGGACGTAGATTTAATAAAGAACACGCAGTTTGTAATCTTCCATATTACGAGTACAGGTGTGCTTAGGATTACTTGAGGGGATTTGAATGAAGAGATAGAGCCATCAGATTTTACGACTATCCACATATAAATAGTACCACATATTGTACATAATAAATATATTGTACATAATACAAGTACCAATTCTAGCATAAATTTCAAAGCCTACATGGGAACCTATATGTATTAAGGACACTTTATCATTGATGCTAAAATTTAGAGGATTCAGCAAAATATACATATAATTATCAAACAAGTATTAAGTGACACACTAATTAAATTCTTCTTGCCAGGCGCACGCATCGAGGAATTGTAGTTACTCAATCCTCCGAAATTCATCCCACAAAGCACTAACTCATCCACTATTACCTCACATGGGTTGACATTCTCACAATCACGGGGCAATCCAGCATTTTTATCACAAGAAGCTGCGCTATTATCAACGAAGTTCACTATCATAACAGTACGGGACTCTCTAATCTATTACAAGCAGACTGGCTTAATTCCATTTTTTAATGCTCACATAAAGGTGAAAGTCACGGAGGTGGACAGAGCCATCGCTCTCTTATTGCCCATCTGTAGCCATTTTATTAGTGCTACCGTCTAAGTTTGCAATTTTCTGACTTTTTTTTCATTTCCCATTACTCGCAAGTTATAAATATATTCCTGTATAAGTACAAAATAATTACTAAATTTAATTTCAAAGAGAAATTTTGACTTACCTAGGACATCAACTTGTAATGTTTGGCGGCTCAGGTCATTTTGCGTGACATTATGGAATATCAATGTTTCGTTGAAAACAGGTTGCAGCGTTTTATGTACCGTCTTGGTTCGAAGGTAGGATGCCTTGAATAAAATAACATTTGATTCATAGGTAATTGCTATTAGCATTGTCATTCCAAATGCTGAGTGCATTTACATTACATTAACAAAACAAATGAGGAAATAATGGATATCTATTCAGCACAGTTTAAGTACGTTGACTCCAGAAAAACAAAACTACAAACACTAATAGGTAGGTATATACGCGGGATATATGTAGGAATAACATAATGCTGCTACAAAATAAAAAAAATTGACTACGTTTAAATATAATATTCTGATACTTCCAGAGAAGAAGTCGCAGGTACTTTTTTGGAGTTTCGTATTTTCGAAATTCATGTACTTTTGTCGGCATATAAGTGATTACAAAATAGGAAACGATTCCAAGGTATTTCACAAGCCCGTGGGTAACTGAGTAAACAATGTCTACGCGTGTTGTTGTATGCTAAAAAAGTGAAGGTTACGTCATTGATTTTATGTAAATTATAATAGGAAAATAGATCCGCGATTCCTTCGAGACTTGGTAATTAAAAACCTAGGTTATTCGAAAATTTTCGTATTTCCTACTTTTCTATATCATTCTATTGCATCCATACAATCATACGTGTACTTTATTATGGAAATTATTCCAGAGGCTTCTACACAAAAGTACATAGGACAGGCTCGGAAATGAATCTGCTACGAAAACAACATCTGCTCGATACGGTGAGTAAAAATCTAAAACATGAATAAGATGCTCTACAATGCGTGAACAAATGCCCGTCATAGCATTTGAAATTACATCAGTCGTGTTCCAAATGCCGTTGTAAAAGACCTTACAGCGTTTTAGCCAGAAGGACGATTCTTAAATTGTACATACGAATCTGACACGATGTTGTAATATGAGAAAACTTTTTCACTATTTAATGAAAAAGTTTTATAAAATATTTCTTGACCACAGGTTTCAGATATATAACATGTTACAATATTCTTAAATCTCTTGGAGAGAAGCTCCGCCACAGTGACTGTCAATCCATTAAAGAGTGTCAAGTACGGCTTACTATACTAAGAGGCTGTAAGCAAGCTTTTAGACAATAATTAAGTCCACTTCACAAAGCACTTTCATTATATATTTAATCAGCACAGCCATCCATTAAGAGGACGTTATTGAAACAGATGATACAGACGGTGAAATAAGTGCCAGATTGCATGGAATGAGACCGTTGCCTTGAGTCTTCACAGGCACATAATGTCCATCAATATACTTTCTGTATCCAGTAGTATAAGGTTGCTTAAAACGCGAGAATTATGTATTATTCTCTTCACTAAAACTAATAATGTATACCATAGTCTTTGATTTGCAATCAAAATTAGAACATATACCTTATACTACTACAAACAACAAAGCTAAAAAAATTAATATACGCACATTTATGATGACAGCAGAACCATTCATTTAGTGTTAGATGGATGGGCATGATGAACACAATATCACAATAAATTATTATTCACTTTTCAAAACGTCCGTATATATATAGATGAATAAATATGAACCTGTATGCATTATCTCAAGGAGGCTTCAAAATAATTGTAATACAATATAGCATCTACAAACTCAAACAATCATTATGAATATTGGATGAATTCACTTTTAATATCTGGCGAAACCCTAGCTTTATGTACATAGTTTTTATTTTCTTCGGCTAGAATGGCTATGTAGCTTTATCAATACTGCTAATTAGTACAATGCTGCTGCGAGAGTTTCCGTATGCTTATTTTAGCTTCCATTTCTCTCAACATGTATAAAGCAACCCTATAATGCTTTCTCTTTCTTCTTCAAAATTCAAAGCAAGCCAGTTCACTTGTCTGTAACGTGAAAAGCGCTGCTTTCACCTCAGAGAGTACAGCACTCCGGAGCAGAAAGGCGGAGTGGGTGCATTGTATTTTGCCTGGAAACACCCAATGTAGTACAATGATTGTGAGATTTTACATCTGAACTGGTTTAACTTCCAAGCCGATTTTTTGTACCAATTGGCTGAGAATACGAAGATTAAAAAGATATTAGTACACAAATTCTTTGATGGTAAAACGTCAGAGCCTCTACGAGCAGGATTATAACTTTGGTACTACAGCTTTAACGTAATTCCTGATTTGCTCTTGATCAATAATTCCGTGTCGGGTAACAACTAATTTAAACAGGAGATAGGGCTGTTATTAGCCTTTGCATGTTGTACAGCTGACAATCTTTATATGATTTGTTGAGTGTTGTACCATGTGGACATTGTAAGAGCGTGCGATTACAATCAAGTAATATTATCAGCACACCGATTAGCTACGCTACATATTTACAAATGCAAATGAAGACAGCAAGCCCAACGGGTTGGCAGTATCTGTATTGCCGACATAGATTATTAGCTAGTTAAAAGATAATTAGATGTAATAGATTACCTCCGATCGTGAGGGTATAAGCTTGAGGAGACAGTATGGATCTGAAAGCCCGTTTATATCCGTAGGAGTTAGCTCCTGAAATCAAAACAGATAATTTAGTTCCTAAAATCAAAATACATGCTTAGCTCATTGGACGGCAAGAGCAAATAGTAACCTATTACATCCTTGTTATGAGATGATTTTGTAATCATGCACCGAAAGCTGTGTAAACCCACACTATGTAACTATATCACTTCGTTAGGTTACATTGGAAGAACTAATATATGCCAAATTTGATTATGAACGAGAATTGGGTCTTGTAAATCATATTTGGCTAGATTTGCATTTGTGACCGTGCGTGTTGAAGAAAGCTGAAAAAGATCATGCGGGGAGAATTTGCTTCAAGGCAAGCATTAGAGGTGCGACAAATTGAATCTATCCTCCTTTCCAATGAAATGATTAACTGGAGGTGCAACCTCAACGAAGAGATTATTCTGTGAAGATGAGTATGTTTTTGAGGTGGTTCCAATTTGGACTGTAACAAGATCGGAAAGCGTGTATGTAGTTATATATCTACACAAATTCAATAAAAGAATCTACATTTTTAAATAAGCACAACCTTTTTAAGAGGTACAGAACTAATATCTGGATGAAACCTGTGTGCTTGCTGTGCACGTGTCTACATCCAAACTACTGAGTCATACATATTTATGTGTACTACATTCAATTAGTTAGCTTTAGCCCTATGCTTTGCATTATTTACTTCCCCTGTTGGTAAAATTTTGCCCTAGGATATTAAACTAGCTCAAACTCCATTTTTTCAAGGTCATAGTATTTCCTTCCCTAAACGCCTTTAAACCTATGAAGTAACATGAACTACAGCTGGTGAAAGTTTTGACAGCATATTCGAGGAGCTTGTTCAAAATAAATTTACTTTTCACTACAAGAGCCGTCAATTAGGACGTTTTGTCATGGATGGAATTGTTATTACTCAGCTTAATGGATGTAACTCTACAGCAGAGTTAGTAACCACCATTCTATGCCTTCGGGACAAATGAGTTTTGTATTGCATTTTGGGTTGTAACTTGAGGGAAGCCAAAATGCTTTGCCTTGATTTCTGCAATCATTTCATTATGATTCGTCAAATTCTACTTTTACATCATTCGTTGACTACAATATTCGACTTTCTGTGAATAGTTATGTATAAATGCTTTGTTGAAAATCCTGTGTTTGTTATCGGAGCCTTTTCTAGAGTCCTAGCATTTCAAGTGTCAAAGTGATTACAGATCATCAAGAGAGTGAAATGGTTATGTGTGCATGTAAGCCAATCGCTCTATAGTTCACTGGGCTGATCCATGTTGTTAGTCTTGCAGAGAGTTCCATTTGAGTATACAATGCGGAAGTACATATGTATAAAGCACATGGTGATTATAAAATGTAGGTTGTGTATACACTTAAAGGGGTTTGGAGCTTGGTGTTAGGAACCATGTAGTTACTAGACAAGCAGTGAAACTTGAAAGACACGAACAGGGAAGTTCAATGAAAGGAATCTGAAATTAACTCATGAATATTGGATTATATTAATGAAATAATAAGCCAAAAACGATCAACCTTTGCTCTGTGTATAGAACAGTGAAGAGTCTGATGGGAATCATCGTAAAGAATTGAAGCTTCAAGAACTCCAAATCCCGTGGTGTGTGTACTATGGAAACGTTGAGTGCCAGCGGTACTTTGCATGGCACCATCGGAAGCAGAAACGGATGACCGAGAATTATTGTCAGTAAAGGAAGTAGAAGGTTCGAAACGTTCAAAAGACTTTTGACGGAGTCCTGAGCTTCCCTGGGTTGAGTTGGAAATATCAAAGAGGTGCTCCTCCCTCATCACGGTTGTCTCGTCAGAATTTCGACTTGACTTGCTGTCCGTCAGGCGCTTTAGGATAGATTTTTGCGTAATTCTTTCAGTCATTTTCCCGGTAGAACCTCCTTTCTTTCCAGTGGATGAATGTGCTGCAGTGCCACTGGAACCGGGTTGCTCCTCTTCACCAGACGAACTCTCGTACTCCGGCTCTGACTGCGATCGACCCTTGAGATTTTTTGACCAAAATATCCCACCTGCCCGTTTGTTACCCGAAAGTAAATTGGCCCCACGAGGATCACTAATGTAGCGACTCATGTATCTTTTTTCTTGGTAGGATGGACCCGCAGCCAGATTCTCATAACTTGTAGTTGTAGTGTATTGATTCTTCTTCTCGGGTAAGACATATTTTGGCACTCCCTTCAACCAATAAAGCTTTTTAAACATTTTCATCACGTATTTCACAACGGAAAGTAATCCCGCTATTACTTAATACGTGGCCAAATAATCCCAAACTATTTCTAATTAGTAAATCTACATGATAAACATTTTAACAGATTTAGTTTTTAGCTTTCGCCTTCAGATGAAAAATGATATATTATGTTAAAGCACAGCATAATAAGAATATATGATTTATTTTGAAAATGATACAATTAATTGGGAAGCAAATGAAATTATTTGTAAAACATTTTACTTACTTTATAAAACCAAGCTCCAGATTTTTTGATGAATTCTCTATTCTCGGAACAGAGTCTACATAGATGAAGAACTGAATCCTTGGCCCCTGCAGCTGCAACACTATTTGATGGCCCAGCTGCTGATGCATCCACTACGCATTTCCGGCACACTGCCTGCAAATTTGATTGTGTATTATTAGTCATTGATTCGTGTATTCATTACTTCTGCATTTATTCACTGATCACATTCATTTGCCGTGCCATAATAGAATAAGCATTCATAACTGTAAGCAAGTAAGCACGGATGTTACTTTAATACATTAACAAGCTCACACCCGCGGATAAAAACATTCATTAGTCTCGAAATCACTTCTGTGCGGCCCTTGTGCTGTCAATTACATAGAGTAGTATGCACCTGAATAGAGCAATGTGAACAAACATCTTTGCAACTGGGTGAACCTGAAACCTCTTATCTTCATTTGGATGAAGCTGGAGTTTCGGTTCACCGTGCTTATATTCTCAGGACTGAAACGGTTGTTACAAGGTTATAATATTATTTTCGTAACAGGTTTTCTGTGGTTTCAGTGAGAAAGGTGAACTGCTATTTATTTTTCCATCTCGTTGCGCGACATTTTCTACGAGAATGGGTAAGATCTTTCCTTTTCCTAACGCATCCAGTGAAAACAACAAACTGGATTAACCCAATAGCTTTCTATGTACACTTCCAACATTACATCATGCTTATTTTACTCTTTCAAGAATCAAAATGGCACTATACAGCTACCAGGGGAAACTTAAATGCCCTGTTACTACGTGCGAACTTTTTCACATCTCCTACATCTTGACAGAGCTGACAAAGGAAATATTATTGATTGGAAACGCTTGTCTGAAGGAGTAGACGGGCAACAAAATTAAGTTCTACTTAAGTTCAAAGGTAAATATATACTACGACACAGTCCACAGAGAATCATCCTCTTAATATTTAAAAATTTTAAGTAAGCTATAGAACTTGCTTTTGCCCTGAAATTGAGTAAACATTCTACTGCAAATACATACATATCAACATGCATGGCATTCTTATAGGTTTTCCCGGTTATTCAACAGAGCTATGTTCAAATAAAACTGCTCTATCACTGCTGCTAAAAGCGTTGTACGCTTCACCAAACAACAGATTTAAAGCAAAATATGGAATATAAAAGATTTTGATTTAGAATATAAACAAGATATACATATATTGTGTACACGCTTTATGTATTCAAATGCACCTACCTAGTTCATGTTCAAATAAGTTCTGATAGTGGGGTTAAATAAATCACAACCTAAATCAATCGTGTTAAAGAACTACAGTGACACCTGGTCCATGAAAATAGAAACGACAAGGATTACATTTATAATTAACGAAAATTAGATACTCAGCAGTAGCAGCTTTATTCTCACGCTCACATCATCAGCGACAATGACTATGAACGAGCTATGAAATGGGGAGTGTGGTAAATACTTTGCGCACACTGTCAAGTACACAATTTCGCTTTGAATCTAGTGCTCTTGTATAGATGACCCCAAGGGATAGAAAATTATGTTTGACATGGACTGCTGATTTCGGAATCACCAATGCTGGTTGCATCTTCATAAATTATAAATAAAGCACAGGAGTATAGAAGTAAATGTATTTACCTTTTTGCAGTCAAAGCAACGGTAGCTATTCCGTCCGAAGACTGAAAGGCCAAACGAATCCCCACAAAGAATACATTGAGTGATGCCGTTCCCGCTGGCAAGGCGTCTTAGGCTTTCCAATCTATCCACCATTTTCCTAAATAAAGTCATAAACGAGCATGTACAGCGATAAACGAACCTGTTATGTATCTATATGTTTATAAGCACTTCGGAATGAAAATCATTATTATTCCAACAGATCTGCATATATTTATCCTATATGTACACCAGGAAGGTCAGCCACCTTAGTCATAATAGAGAGGAAGCGTGAATGTCATGCTAATGTACTAGCTACATCTATGCAAGTTACATATTATGCTGAGCCCGTAAGTTTGTCGAAATAGCAATATTACAATATTACTCAATTCTATGAGACCTTAACTGCCGCACTTTATATCAAATACGAACATCATAAGTAATGTGATACACAGAGGTTTCAACAAAATTTCGACACCAATGTCTCTCTACCCCGAAGACGATTGTCGTGGATGCACCAGGCATATGATAATATAACGCGAATACAGATTTCTCTCTGCTTCTATGTGTGTACAAATTTTTTTTAGCAGTGAAGTAGCCCATTTCATCTCGGCGAGACCCAGAATATGAGGTCGAAGGGAATTTTCCAGCTTCTGAAGAAAGATATCAAAGGCTTTATTCATGTAAGCATGGAAATATTCGGAATGGAACCCGACCTCGACTACTTTTACTGGCGTCTTTGGTGGGTGGTATGCATTGAAGATATAGGTAAAAATAAATGCGTTTCCTTGCCCCTTCATTCATTCTCACATTCTCGCATGCACGGATTCTTAGCTTTTGTTCGATTTGTAAAAGTATCTGTGGTAACACGTGAAATGAATCAGAACAGTCTCTCTCGTTTTTCTGACGTCCAGGAACGCAACCGACTCAAGCTTTTAAACTCCACTAAAGATTCTGGAGGGATATAAATAGACAACTTCGCGATTATCATGAAGCTCGGTACATATACTGCTTACTTTGAGTAAGTGAAAGTAGATGAAGTCTTTTTGCTTGAACACTTTCCGCATTAAATCCTAAGTGCACTTTCCGTTTTACCCAGATTCAACTTCTGGGGATGCAATTAAAACTAATGAGGAAAACGGATGATTTACCAAAGTCTACTACTGAAATCAAGCATTTGCGTCGTGTCAAAATTCCAACAACGGAGGAGAACACATCTGCAGGTAACCTTGTGCGTTGTCGGCCATTAGAAGAACAAGAGAAATCATTTCACCGTAACACACACTTTTTTAACAACATGAAGTGACAGAGTGGTTATCACACCAATGTTACATATTTACGCAGGGTTGCTGATGCTTTGCCCAGGGTAAGTAAGTGATGCTTATGTGCTCTGTAGCGGGAAACAAGAGAAATTGAGCATTGCTCTGAGCACTTTGCAAACGCTTTTATATGCTGCTATGTTACGCTGGAAATGTCTGAATGGCTTGAAGCGGCTCGTTTGATAATTATACACTAGATACAAGTATTTCTAAGAAAAGCAAGTTTCGGGAACTATCCAAAAAGTTTTACCATACAAAATGAAGTCTCCCTTGAATAATAATAAATTCACTGTGAACAAAATAAGTTAGTCTGTGTGTACGGTAAATAGAGAACAATGTTGTTTTCCAGGACGAGTTCTAGTTTGATTAATGTTTTTTCTAGTGATACATTCATTTCTGTCCATTAACTGCTCTTTGACGCCCTGGGTTGTTTACAGGGCTTTTGTATGTTTAGGATAGCTCATTTCCTTTTGTTTTACGTTGCTCCCTTCTGTTGTTGCTAAGCTCTGCTTGCACCTCCATGAGTAATTTCCATTCTAGCTACTATCAGGACAGAAACTAACGAAGTATAGCAAGGTGAATTATAAGGAATTAGTTTTGGATTGAATTTGTCCTGTAATACGCTAAATATAACCATCCCGTTTAAATTATTAAAGTTTCCATCCATCTACAATGTTTGTACATACCCTAATTGCACCTATTTCATTGGACATTTCCACTGCAAACATATAGAAGTACTGTGTTAATGATCATAGTTGATTTTCAATTAGCCATTCAAGTGTACACCTGTGATGCAAATTTTAACGGCTAAGTTCAAGCTTGTGAGTTACATAAAGTAACTACAAACATGCATAAAAAACTGTTGTTATAAACTCAAATTGCTAGTCTTCAATAATAAGTGCATATAAGTGTAATATATACCTTAGTAGTCTACTAGTGTATTACCGCGAATTTTAGGAGGCTTAACGGAAACTAGAAGATAGAACATCAACAAGTTCACTGCACATTTCCTGGGAACATTTCAATGTAACTGTTTCGCACAGTTATACTATTACTATGTGAACGCACATATGTATATCTATCTTTATATACCTTGGTAGTTAATATGTCTCTACGATTTCAGAGTTATTATGTTATCAAGGAGACACACATTGTTACTGCAAACAGTAATACTTGAAAGCTATAATGAATTTAGTTGCCGAACATGTTTTACATGCCTACAGATGAAAGTTTATATGAAAACCCTATAATAACTTTATGTACGGCATGCTCATTCTACTGTAAAGATCCACTCAAGGGAATAGTACTTAGATTTTATGCCACCACCAACACCAAAACAGAGATGTCAATTTCACCACTACTGCACGGCTCCGGAAATGGACAACTGTTCTGGAATGAACTGGGGCGCTTCAACAGGTAGTAATTTGCTAGAAAAACTTCCATATGTGCCAATCTTCCATTAATAAGATTAGTTCTTACGCCTTAACTTCCCAGCCATATTTTGCTAAAAATAGTTTTGCCAGAATTACTTAACTTTATGTTATTTCATTGAAACCCATGCGTAATCAACTTTAAGTACAAGAACATTTTAAAGAAATTAAACAGTTTTGCTAAGCATATGCCTTTGATGAGTGCTGCTGAACATAATGATAGAACTAATGAGAACGTACATGCATATTTCACTGCCTATGTACTATAATGACTGGAAAGCTGACCATGAGTACATATTCCCTGTAATGAAATCACCCTTACAGTATGCAAAGGTTTAGGTAGTAAACATAATCTCGAAAAGCAGCTCGGTGAGAAATCAACAATAATGAGATTAAAGCTATTTTATCTCTTGAATTCAGGTAACTGCAAAGAAGTTGGTTGCAATGACACGAATGGTTTCATAAGACAAAACTACTGCGTGAATTAAATTAGGAGAATTATGCAAACTTGGATAACTCTATTAGCTTTACAATTATGCTGCATTGTTTTATTCTCTTTACTACATTATACATTTGCAAGGATGCAAAGAGACTCCGATCTCAATGCATGTACTAGAGTCGGTGGGTTGATAAAGAGAACCCAGGCATGTAAATAGATATACACACAATTAGACTATCCCTCCGAGGAGAGGATAATAGACCCTCATCGAAGCCAAACATAATGCTGCCATATTCAAATACTACAAGGAAGCATAGTATGGATGAAAAAACAATAAATGTCTGAATACAAAAGTAACTACGTATGTACGAAGATTAGCTTATTCACTCCATTTTGGGGAAAGAAGGGCTGTGGTAGAAAGTTTTGTATGTAACCAATACCTAGATGATCCGGTACAAATGTTTATGTCATTACGGTACAGGCTGCAGCCCAGGCATTCTATATCTGACTTACCTATCTGAATTGGAACCTTAACCATTTGGCTTTTGAAAAGGAAGGCAAAATCTCAACATTATTCATTTTATCACGAGAACGAAAATATGACGGTTGAATCCGTCTGCTATTATTATGAAACATACTATAGAGGTATGTCAATAGTTTTTATAACGTAATCTTTAGCTAAGCAAACTAACGTTCCGCTCTTACTGATGAGTTTGTGCTGTGCTGCTGTCAAGAAATACAACCAGCATAAGTCTAATGATAGGATCGAGCATTACGAGTATTCATGGGAGCATAATTATATGAGCACATGGATGGAACCCTGGGAAGCTGTCTGCATTTTACGTTCGAGTAATTATTAGGTTGAAGACATAAACCCATATACATGCTGACTGGGCTCCGAAGCTAAAAAGTATAAATTTCAATATTAATTGTACAAAACCTGAAATGCTAAAATTCCGTTCTTACTTTTTCTCTGCTATAGCATAATTCAGTTCCGTTAGCGGTATCACTATCTATTGCTTTCCACTTACAAAATGAAACTCTTTTTGCTACTTACTGATTGAATATAAAACCATGTGTAAAGCCATGAATATTTCCAACCTTTTCGTTTCAGCTTGCTGAACAATTTTACACGAGGGACGAGCGGAGAACGAGAGGATGAACATTTCGTTAAATTTGCATGTCAAGTTTTACCTATCTATAACATAGAACTGAATGCTGATATTTTTGTAGTGCCTCATCGAAAATACTGCTGATGATATGTACTAGAAAAAGCGTAGGCAGATTGATCGATTTTCACATCTCCTCCTGGAATAAGTTTCATTATTTTAGCCTAGAGATGCAGGATGGGAAAAGAACGAAGACATTGTAATAAAAGGAAGAAACCGCGGCGGGGCTGATAGTTAAAAATGAAGGGCTGACAAAAAATAAACGTCCTGCTTACCCAACACGATGCTGTTCGTTCAAGTCTAATTCTTCAGCTTTCTGAATAACGGATACGATTGTCTGATGTTCTTTCTCCGTTAAGGGCTGAGGTTTCGGAAAAGTGTTGAATTGATTGGTTTTCACAGACCAGCCGGCTCGAAGTCTGAAAATTTTCACAACATTTGGCTTCGTTAAATTGACAAAAGTGCAGAAAATTATCGGGTCTACATACACTTGAAGCCGCTTCATTATCACAAGTAACCAACTTCCCTTCGGATAAACTTTACGTGTACAAATACACTACATTTACTTTCTATTCTATGTATATAAATTTACTTTGCTCTGAGGGCCAGTTGCCTGTCACTCGGGCAGACCCATGGAGTTTTGGGTCCACGAAGTCCGAATTCTGATGACATTGGAATTGTTGCAGGAACGTTTGCACTCAATTACTTTTCAATGTTTGTCCTATCACTGTCACTCCTATAAAATATCAAAATATATTAATATAACTTGACATTCATACGACCTCATGTATCAGCATCATAGACCTAATATTTTACTTTATGAAAATTTTATATGAAAATTTTAATACAAACGGTGATATAATACTGCAATTTGGAATTGTACAACAGTTACCATATTGCGGCAGCTTTTTACTACCATCGAAGCGTTTCCTGTGCTCAAACGGTAAATTACTTGCATATGTATACACAATTTCCGGGAAACTTGTTCGTAATAAATCTTTTCAAAAAATCCCGACCCTTAGTAACCGTTCATATATTATATGCTCCCAATTGCATACGTAACTTACTATACACAACAGTTAAGACATGTTATAAACAGTATGAAATATCAGGCACCTTGTCGGCTCTGATCGCAGCTCCAATGATTTTGCTATTCAGTTCAATTTGAGTTTCATACATTGGCGAAGGAAGAAAGAATTTCGTCGGGTTTCTTTGAATGCGTGGAGTTCTACAGGGAATTCAGATTTCCAGGAACTGGTTCAAGTAGATACAAGCGGAAACTGTAGGCATTCTTTATTGTCTCCATAGGCCGAATCCCCCTTTTGTCATTGCTCGCTTGCATAACTTCAGGTGCTCCGCACGAGGATCTAAAACGCAAAAACTGGGTTCCTGAATTCCATCAATTTTAACAGGCAAAACCTTGCTTTACATTTCGTTATATATCCTAAACAATTACGGCATGCGTATGTAAATAGGCATAGGTGTGTATACATTTCCTGGTAATTGCTTTTATTTTTCCCCGCTACAACTTGTCTTTATTTTCCTATTTTTCACTTGAAACGCTACAGGCTGTCTTATTGACCTAGAAGCAAAATTACATGGAAATTTCGAACGAATTGTTGGAGTTTCAGATACGTCAAAATGAGCAATCTTGGGAAATATACGGTCGCTTTTGGAATTGTTTGATATTCTCCAAATTTAGGCATGGCAACTTGGTACAGCTTTTGTCTTACCGTATCCAAACTTTCAGGTTCACAATGCTGTCTAGATTGCATATATAATAGTTCACAGTATAAATCGCGTTCACTGAAACCAAAAACAAAATAAATGTCAATGCCGCAATGAACTTAATATGGGACAATAATTTCCTATTTCCACCAACTGAGCAAACAAATGCAGTAGGATATTTAGATTTCTGCAAAGACAGGTGAAGACCATTATGAAAGTCTGCTGGGATGTCCATGCATTAAGAATAATATGCATCGTTAATCGTGAGCGGAGCGTTCATTGTCGTGTAGAAACATATCTACGTGATGACTTTCGTATGCTTTATATTAGTCTGGATCATTGCTTGAAATGGAATCACGCATTGGGATATGAGAGTACACTGTTCTAGATACAGTTGACATATTTAATAAACCATACTACAATCTTTCCTAATTATCATTAGTTTTGCACACTCTATTCTCGGTATTATAGATACCTATATAGGTAATCGTTGCATTGAAAGTTGTTGGAAACTAAGCTTAATTAAAAATTAAAAGCCTCCCGAATTCAATGCATGTAGAGCTAAGGTAGATATTAATACCCTTGTAGCCATGTGGGCAATAATAATTGATAAGAATGGGTATCTCTTTGATGTCCACTTTGTAATCAGAGTCCGTGTTGGTGGGTGTAGCAACCCAACCCACCGTCACCGTCAAAAGCACTCTCTGTGAAGTGTGCGTTTGTGTGATTTTATGGTTTCTAAAGCTTCATAAATAGACCAATTTTTCAAAAAATAATTAACACGATGGGTTTCTTTGTGTTTAAATATGTACTATTTGAGCTATAGATCAGACTCTCTAGAACTCGAGGACGAAATGTTTATTCCACTAAGGATTCTAATTATCTTGTTTTGTGATTTTTCGGTGCAGCATGCAAAAAACAAGCAACTCACTAATTAGCCACTTATAAACACCGGGCATATTTTTATACTTTTATTTTCTCACAAACCAGTAACTTTTTGTTATAAAATACAAAATTAAGGCTTTAAAAACGCAAGACTTGAACTGCAAACAACTTTAAATTGTACTCACTACGTCTCAATCTCTGTTCTCTCTTTCTTTACAAGTCAATTAAAGTGTCGTATGACTAAAAAAGCTTGTGTGTCCTATACTTATAACGGTTTCGCTATATAACAATATCAAGCTTTGCAATACTATAATGGACCAATATGTAACGTGCATAAAGACTGTTCAAACGAAAGTCGGGATTATCTGTTTGTACAGAGAGGATCAAATCCATCAATGTAGTTGATTCTTGCCCTTTCTCCAGACAATGTATTTTTATTATTTCCAAGAACAAATGTTTACACTTCTAAATTCGCTTTCCGAATGTTAGATTCCAAATACTAGTTGCTGCAGAAACCAAAAAATCTAGATGGTGCAAGGCGGGACAGACAGTTCCAGTGGTATTTGAAATTCATATCGATTCGATCCTCCCCATGTACAGATACTGCAAATTATTGATTGGAAATTAAAACTTTAATAAACAGTTTAACAGCTCTAGTGTAGGAATGTAATTGGTCTAGCATACGTAATCAATACATTTGGAGTCATTCCATATATTTACAATCGGACTGCAGGATCAAATGTACTTATAAGATTACAATATTGCCTCTTCTCTATATCTATGCTTATATTCACAATCACATTATGGTGATGGATACGCAGATGCTACATATATACTTGAGAAATACTATGGTGTTCGTCTGAATGGCGATTGCGAATTAAAAACTTCTCTTGGGAAAGTGACTGTTGCGGATATCGAACTATTCTTTTTCCGAGCAAGTATATGATGCAGTCTTGATGAAAACAAGAGTCATTTTTGAACCATGCACGTACACCATTCCGCACACCCTTACATTCAAAAAAGTCGTAGATCCCATATTATGTAGGAAATATGGTGCAAAAAGAGCTATAAAGTACTAAAGAAGCCTGCTCAAGAAGGTAGGACGATAAGAAAATATTAATGTCTAAAACAGCACAGCGTCTAGGAAGTATGAAACAGACATGAGTTTCTGAGCAGTCAGGCAGAAGGACCAGATGCATTCAGGGGTATATTTATACTGTAAACGTAACGCGTATACTACAGAGTGGATATGCAGGAGCGACCTTACATTCATTTGTTTTTGCAATGCTTTCACTTCTTTCTACAAATGCTCTTCCTGACGATATGTCAGACGTCTCTTCCTTACCTTTATGTCCTGCTGTCTCGATCTTTCTACTACTTTGAATACAGCTGAAATGATAGAGGATCAATCTTGACTAAAACATGAAGTTCTACTGTCTGGATCCTACACTGCTGAACACCCTGGTAAAACTTAGTTGCATGTATACGGATTCTGTGTACACTGTTGCACGCCTGCATCCTCACACATTATGTTATCCAAGCACCATGCACTACACATTATACTACCCTATACATTTCGAAGATCTTGGTTTTTTCTTTTTCTACTTCCTTCCTCCACTCACGCGGAACGTATACAGCCCAGACTAGAGTTCCTGAGGAAGCGTAGCGCAGAGGATATGTAAAAGATAGATCAATACAACAACATGAAATTTTGACCACAACAAAGCACCAGTTGATATACCTCAACAAGTATATAAGGAAATCACACATGTGTGTGTGTGGGGGTTCTGTCGGTGTCACTAGTACGTACCATATGGAGGAATTCAACCTTGCCCGGTAGCATGACAGGGTTTTCTCAAATCAGGACTGGATGTGCTCTTAAGTGAATGTTTACCTACAAGGAGTATTCCATTATGGACCGGAATGAAATTTGGGTGAATTTGATTTTGTACCTTCTCTACATTAAAACTGCATATTTTCCCCTTTCTCTTTCTCTCTCCCTTTCTCCGTATTCCAGCTATTCCTTTATCATCTAGTAGCACTCATTTTGTGATTCACAGCGGCGCATCAATATGTAGTCATGAATAATGATGCATGGGCTTGCTGAAGGTTACTATGGCTTGCGAGCTCTACTTTTAAGCTATATTGCTTTACTTCTTGCTGTGTGGCATTGGAAACTCCACAGTACATGTGCGATAAAGAAAATAAACCCGCGTTCATATGTAAACGAGAAGATTTCATAAAAAAATATTGCGTCAGAGTATAACACTAAATTACAACACAGACAAAGGGTGTATAGTATAAAAGGGCTACTAGCGTTGGCAAACAGAATAAAGTCTCGTTCAAAGTAAACATGCGACTGAATTAATATAAGTACATGCCCTGCCAGTAGTTTTTGTCATTTTATAAATAAATATAATATTTTTGGGACGGTTATTAAATCAACAACTTGCGTGACATCATTTCTGACATCTGCAAAAGAGCGAATTCACAAGCGAACAACTTCTAAAAAGGAAATTACTACTATGATAAAGAGTTTACTTAATTCATTTAGAAAGAATTTATGAAAGGTAAATATACATTCAGGCTATATTTACGTAATTGTGACGAATGAATGAAACAGGTGGGATAAAGCTTGTCGTATTTTACATCGTCAAAAAGGGAGAAATAAAGATATCAATAAAGTCTGTAATACCTACCATCCTTAATAATGTTAGACCTATGGAGATGACGACAAGAGCATTCTCGCTGATCGAATTGATCTTAATAATATTAGTGTAGGTTGTGGGACCTAAAACATTTTAAGTTTATGCATATAGCGTATGTATCGTAATTAGATTCGGATTCCTTCCGGATAGAAGCACACTTTACTTAATTTTCTAATGCTGAGTTTCTCGGAATTTCACATATTACAGACGTACTAATTTATGTAAAAGGTTCATTCGAGTTGCAAACTTTGAAGTTCACTTAGTCATTCTATGCTTCAGTAAGACCACCTACTAAATTTTTCTCGGATTCTTGGAATTAATAATCTTTAATTCCCTTTTCATCTCCTGACATTCATCCTTATTACCTTCTCTATATCTATGTTTAATTTTTGTTAAATAATGTAGCCATGTCAGCGGGAACAACATTAGGATTATAATTTAGAGGAGAATATTTTCAGAGTGCTTTTTGAATTGCTAAATATTCTTTGTAATATTAACTAACATCTCTATAAATTGAAATAGTATATAATAATAATTTTCCAGTCTTCATTTATGTTCTGAAGTTGGAACTCAAAAGAAAATATTTCCCAAAAGCAAAAAAAAATTTAAAGTTTTTTCGCTGTGGCTGATTTCAACATTCTAAAAACACATGTAGTTGCCTTTTGAGTTTCATTCTTATTATCAATTGTCGTAGGACTATAATTATATTTACATGCATCACTCGGTAGTAATAAGGTTTCACACTCATCAACATTTCACAATATTTCAATTCAAGATCTTGAGTAAATTATGGTAAAGAAAAGAGTTTTTGAGATCTAATTTACAATTCCACAGAAACTAATTTTCTGGCATTATAAGTTTTTCCTTTCTTTGCAAAGATTGTATTATGAAAGACTTGCAGTTTCCATCATGAGGAGCAAACAAAAACCTAATCCTGGTTCCTCAAGTGTCAACGCTTTTCCTGACTACATTGTAGAAAATGGGGAACACCTACTGAAGTTTAATTACACGGCTTTGAATTCAATAAGGCCTTTGCACCAAATTCTGTCTCCGCTTGATCTCTGTCGAGATAATGCACCTAAAGCTAGAAAGGATGAACAGTGCATCAAGAAGGATATAGTTATGTGGTACAGATGAATTTTAAAGAAGGGGTCCGGATCTCATGCAGGTTGAATCTTTACAGCTGAAAGACACATTTCGGAAGCTAAGAAAAGTAAATAAGTTCAATTTTTCAAGTGCCTGTGGAGTTACGAAGGATTCGGAAATTCTTTCATAAAAAAGTAATTACAATCTTGAAAGAATAATGGAGTTGAAAGTACTGCAAGGAAGGCATTCGCGGCGGGTACAAATAGAAGTCGGAAGGAAAGGATAAAGGAGGAACAGAAGAAGGAAAATGTATAGCATAGATTATAAGCTTATATCTAGTGAGTTTTTAGGAACTGTGAAGCCCCTAATAATTTCGTTGATGTCGTCTCGTCTGTTCGTCCGGGGGCAAAGCGGTAGCCTCAGAACGGATTACCACGTTCTCCAGAAATTTTCTGTAACTGTCGTGTTGCTTCTGACTTAGCTGTGACTTTGCCCACGTCACAATTGAATTTATTTTGCGGATTGCAACTCCAAAATATTAAGGTATTTACTTAGTATTTATGTTGGTTACACATGATTTTAAAAGTTTCACAACTCCATTTACATATATACATATACCTATGTATACTTTTTTTAAACTTTTGTTTCAAATAGGATGTTTAGTTTATACTATAAACATTCCACCAAAAGATGGTAGTTCTTGGATAATTGAAGTGCTAGAACTGTTTTGAAATTTTCTAAATTTCCTTTCCATATATCACAATTTCCCTGAAGAAACAACTTGTAGTATGCAAGAATTTCTGGTGCTGCAGCAAAAATGTTTCTGAGCGACAGTTACTGCTGCACGTTGTCTTACAAGACTTGAGCATTAGCTTAAAAGGAGCTTTTGGGACAGGACTACGTATGTAAAACATTTGTATGCATTTAATTTCCAGGAGTGTTGAGAGAGTAACAATCTGTTGCATGCTCGAGTCCCTCAGCACAATTACCATTTACAGAGCACAATGGATGTATTATTTTCCCCAGCCAGAGGGTGGAACTGTCAGTTCATTCCTACTTTTCCTCTCTAGTTTTCCAATATGCCCAGAGAATACCAGTTGGTTCACAAGAGGAACTCTCAAGTTCAGGGAGTGTGGAATTTCTTAGGTTGGAAAACCATGTGCAACGGTGCAAGAGGAAGACGGGAACGAAGCTGCTAGTGAAAGCACATACGTTAATACATAGGTATAACATGTACAGAAGTAATTTAAGAGATACTCTGGATGCCCGTATGTTAGCATAATATACGCACGTGTGTGTTGGTTCAGAAAGAGAGTGTGTTTGCTACTAATGTCGTCATTGCGCACCATATACGTCGTAAAACTGTCTCGACTTCGACCGAGGAAGATTATTTCCTATCCAGTCCACTCACAAGAATATGTATGTACATACTACATCACACACGTAACTATGTAAATATATTTTAACCATTTTAATCATGAGCGCTTTGCATTGGAGAAAGAAGTACGTGGTCGACCACTCTGGATTCATTCTTCTAAAACATTCATGACATCCTCATCTCAATCCGGCTATTTATCCTCAGTATGTTCGTGTTAGGGTGTCAAAATTCGTTTGCTCCCCAGCTCAGATAACTAAAGCATTTCCAACGCCTAGCAATTTTGCAGGTGTAATACTCCTTAGTGAGCTCTTGTTTCCCCCTTATAACGGATGTCTGCAGTGCAAGTGCAACGCCTGTGGCAGGGCTACAGCCAAATTATGATAAATAAGTCCAACTTTCATGTTACGCTGCAGCCGAAGCTCTCAGATTCTAAGCTGGTCAGATGATCCGAAAAATATGTACATCCTGGCATGATGAATAAATACATAGGTACATTTAGTATTATGGTAGAATGTGTACATAGTACCAGTACGATGTACATACATTCAACAAGGTATCACAAATGAAGAAATATGTACGCCCAGCACATTGTAGTACTTTATGCCTATTATTATGTAGTATTCACAGAGCAAATTGTGAATCACTAGCAGAGTCCTTTGTAACCCAATACTCTTCTAAAAATAAAAGCTGCTTTGAGACTTGATATACGTATCCAAATACATGTGCGTATATAATGTAATGATCTTTTTTGGCCACCACTATAACTTGCAGCACAGAACATACCCGGTGAAGGTAAAATCAAGCTGATTTTACCTACCTCGACTCAGGCGCCTAGTGTGTTGTACTTTAGTGAAGTAATTAGGCAAATCATCTTGTCATTTAGACAAACGCTACAGGGTATTAGGTCTCCAGTCTGGTGACAGTGCGTTTCATGCTCACGCAGTGGATAAATAATTACATGGGTTATTACGTTTTTCCAAACAAGAGTTATTACATGAATTTTGAATGCAACCAGTCTGATGGACAAGAAATATATGTCCGGAAAAGTAATCAACGCCGGATTTAAGCCGCCGCCGCACTTAAGTCCCATATATGAGTTGAGGGAATAGTTCGGAAATAGGATCTATACAAGTCTTCATGTCATAAAAGACTCATCGTCACAACTAGTAATTTAAGTTGACTCAAATCTGTAACCTGAATAAAGAGAATCCTTAGGGTGTCATTGGCTGCCCACAAGGAATACTTACTCACCCCTATTTTCAAACTCGGCTTAGCTGCACAAGGAGAGTCGTAGGAATGAAAGGAATATAGTGCTTGTATTGAGGCTAAAATTATTTCATTCATGTTCTCAAATAACAAGGTTCCAAAAATGAAAAATCTCCAAATTACGCCTACCATAAATCCTTATTAAAGTTTCCCTTTTGTGCCCAAGCCTTTTCAAATTTTGAAGATGCCCTCTCCATTTTCCATTTCCATTGAATTATTTGCCACACGTAGCAAGAATCAACTTCTGTATTAAGTTCCATTGCTGGTACTTCACAATTCCTCATTTGGTGTGCAAAAAGAAGAACCTAGCAGGTTGGCAAATGTGTGTAGAACGTAAAGAAAAAGAGCATTTTCAGTCTCGCATTCATTCGAGATTTACAATCCGATGTAAGTCGTTACGCAATTGTGTAGGAGTTTCGTAAATACCTTTAATTGACATTTTCAGTAATCCTGTAGGAATAGCAAACGCTTTGCGTTCTCGCAATTGATAAACTCATTTCATTAAATATTATTATTCTAGTGCTGGTTAGTAGAGATTGAATTAGAAGGTTGTAATGTATGCATATATGAAGTACATTTGTTTGTAATGAATATATTTATACGGGTAATCCCGTTTCCACCAAAAATGTAGATTTTGTTTATTCTGCTTTCTCCGAACCCTTGAGGTGAATGTTCAAATGCAAGATTCTGCCGTCGATGTAGTACAACAACAACTATTGCTATACCTCACGAGTCTAAAATCTTCAAACAATCTCTAGAGCTTTCGAGTAGGAAACAGCAAATGGAATTATTCAATACTGCTACAATCATTTCAAAACTTTCAACACTGATCAAGGATGTAATATGGGCTACATTTTCTTCACATTTGTTTACCGATCGGGTATCTCTCGATGCTCCATCAAGGGCTAAAGAGCAAGCCGAGCCACAGTAAGTACATTACACAAGAGATAATAATATAAAGTTTAAACAATGTGCAGAGAAACGTCCAGAATGTTGAACAAATATTCTCATGTTACAAGTCTATAAGAAGCTTGAAAAGTTTCGTATGTTCCAGCATTTTAGCAACCATTACTTGTTCTCTCTTTTTGCCATGAACTGAAATTTGCTCAAACATTCTAGCAAAACTTTTGTAATCAGTTTGTTTTTATGGGAGAAATATTTTTGAGTTGAGTGCAGACTTTGTGCTGTTTTATTCCACCTGTACTAAGTACATAATAAATTATTAGATCATTCGTTGACAAGTTCCCATACAAATATCAATGTGCTCACACATATGCTGTGTTTGACGATGAACCTGAACTTATAATGTGCCATAGTTCTAACAAATATTACCCAAAGTGTTTGTTCTAAGCGTAGGAAAATAATCATTCTAACGATCGACTCCGTCTGTACTACACTTGCTGGACTTCGATATCACAAGCCATAAAACTGGCGTTTAACTTAATGTGAGGTCTCCGCAGATGCAGAAGCTGTGTGTTTTTGGTCAATTTATATTCCTCAAAAGACTTGTTTAGAATTACATATTGTATTTATATACTTTATGTACATACAAGGGACTGAGGGCCGAGAGCTACTGAAAAAATATTATGATAAACTTTTTTACTATGCCAAAAGTTGTGTCATGTATAGAATTTTACTTTGATATTACAGATACATATGCTTGCAACTAACCAGTTATCTGGGTTTCTGCTCCATTCATCTCTACCCCTGTGTACATAACCTCTTCCCCAACATTGTGCATACTTGTCAAAATAAATGCTTAAAGGGAAGTCTGCACATTGACGAATCCTCACAGTCAATATTATTAACTACTCCCGCAGACCAACTACACCTACGTGGTCTCTTTCAATACTTATCGTCTACAAGCTAATATTTAAAAAACCACAAACGAAGAATTAATAGTATCTATACGATTTTTTGACTCGTCATATAACTGAGGCAGCACACGTTCACATGAACTACATTTTAGATGGTAATAGGGAAAACCGTATATGTATATGTATCTACGCATGTATTAATTGACCATATGGAGTCATTTTTCTATTTCCAGAAGTTCATCAGCTGATACGAATTTATGCAACGTGTAGTTCCTGCATTTCTTTCCTCTTTCAGTTTCCATACTCTACTCCAATGTATATATAAAAGTATATATTAATATGAATATTTTAACGTTTGTTTACAATTCCATAGAATCTCTAATCAGTATATATCTACCACCCCTGATTCAACCGCAGGGAACAGGAAGCTAATGCGTGAGGTACTGACCAATGATATAGATGCTACTTTTAAACTGAGTGAGATAATATTTTTCTTAATTTTAAATAAAATATATAATATTCATTGTCAATAAGTAAATATATCGTTCGGCAAAATATCACAAAGTCGAACGGGCTGTTTTGAAAAATAGTCATTGAACGTTCAATTCATGTCTTTATTACATTTAGGTTGTTCATATACACTCATAATGGGAAAACGTAATATTCATGCTCAATAATAAAATATACATATTCAGTCTATAAATGCCATATATACAGTCGTCATCACCAACAACAGTGAGACAGTAGATAACTAAAAACAATTTCATTTGCGGAATCTAGATCCTCGTAGGATTCCCCCATTTATAGCAGTGTGGGGAATATGAAGGGAAAGGCTTTAAAGGCACAAAGTAATGTGTGAAGTTCGGTGCAAAGTTCGCACCCAAGTATTATCACGACACCTTTGGGGTCTTCTGGAGTAGAAATAACACAATAAAAGAATATGATATGAGAGTACTAGAATTTTTCAGTAATATTTTCTTGCTTGTTAGACATTAACTGCCCTGTTACTCCATTAAACAGCAGCATTACCTGAATATGATATGAATATGTTATAAAGGTTACGTATACTTCATAGTACCAACCAGTGTGGAAATGAGTAATTATACGTTTCGAAGTAGAAAAGTACAAACTTGCGAATGCCGGCGAAAGCTTATTCGTAATGCGATATTGCGTTATTCATGACGGCAACTTTTAAACTTCCATCTCATCTATTTATCCATATAATATCCTAATTAAACCCTCCAGGTATAAATATATGGCAACGAAATACGCGGAATCGGTCATAACATTTTGCAGAGTACGTGAGAGAGAGATTACTGTAATAACCATACTTTAAATATAGTATGCAACATATACGATTTTCAAGTAGCAACAATTGGAGCGATTATCCTCTCATTGGCCTTATTATGTATCATTTTTAGTCAAACAGTACTATTCGCTTGAGTGAGTCGAATCAAACTTCTTTATTCATCATTAAGTCAGCATAAAAGACCATTTGCACGCTCCTTCTTCAACTTCCTTCAAGGAATGGTTTTATCCATTTTCCTCCATTCAAGATGTAAAGCCACGTCGCGGACTTCAAGACGAAATTATTTGTGCTCACCTTGAGAACCGGCAAAAGTAGACAGTGGTTATATGTGAAACGGTAACCCACAAACCTTCCGACATTCAGGACTTGCTTATCATTGCACTGGAGAAATAAGCCAAGACACACACACACGGAGAGAGAGAGAGAGAGAGAGAGAGCTCGTATTACTCTGTGTTTATCCTTTCATTGAAGCACATACTACTATGAATACGCTGTACATACTATGTAATATTCTATATGTGACATCGTATGGAGATACATAAACGATATATTGAACATGTCTACATGCAGATGTTCCACATCTAAAAACTACCGAGCGACCAGACATATGCACATTGAATATGCATTCATTTAATGAGTTTCGCCTTTAGAACTGTACACATTGCTACTATACTATATTAGTATATTCTGAGGGCAACACTGAAACATCGTTCCACTGAGACCGAAAACTTTTGAAGGAACAATAGAGACATAAATTACAGCTTCACGTAATAACCATACTGATGCGTGAGCGTACTGATGAATACATTTTTATTATAATATAAATACACGTGTATACAGTGTCTGGTAATTGTCATATTAGCCTTCAACATAACATAAGCGTTTTAACATTTACTCTAATTCCATGAAAAAAATTGTTTTTAATCAAGTTCAAACTCTTTTTAGTGTGTTAGTGATGTGTTCTGTTGGCGGGAAATAAGTTTTTGATAGATAGTAAATTATACATTGAAAAATAAGATAACATGCAACGAGAAATAAATGAATGTGTTCAAAATTTTGCTGGTATAACAAAGTATAACAAATTAAATTGAAATTGAAGGGGAAAATTATTATTTCATTAAAGCGTCTTATTTATTTTTAGATATAGCTGCAAAGTACAGGGAAATCTTATGTATATATATTACTTAGGTATTACGAGAGATCAGGCGCATCTACATACGTTTCCCTCCAACTAAGCTACGAAAAAAAGGCTGTGTAGCTAAATATTTGTAATCCTCACAATCGATTCGTCACAAATTTCAAGTGTACACAAGTGTTGTTATATGTGTGCAATAGATTCTCTGCTGCCTTCGGGTACTACCAAGATAATAATATTTCAACTTGAAAATGACGAACCAACTGATGGGAAGCAGTAAAACCATACGTTTCTATTTATTTTCCTCGAGTACGAGACGTGAGAGTAGAAAAGGTAAATCTTACGAGACCAATGTCCCGGATCTAGTCGATTCTCTTAATTAAATTGAACCCTGAACTGTTCAAACATAAGAACAAGAAACCCCAGCCGTTTTTCCTTGTATATGAACACAACTACCGCTTCCTCGTTTGCTTCAGAGACCAGAATAAGCACAGGCGGGTTGGTTATGCGACGCTGCATGAGCCCTTGTGAAATTTTTAAATTACTTGGAAGATGAGATAAGCAACCGAAGGCGCTAAAGGGGAAAGTACCAATACAAGGGAGGAGGAATCAATTTCCCGATACAAATAGAAATCAAGATTTCTCAGTTTCACTTGTGAAAGAGGGAATAAACTATCGTTGGAGAAGACCTTCATTGTATTACAAGTTTGCTCATACTGGCAGTGAATATATGCCAAAAGGTAAAGAACGTAACTATATTCTGGAAATTGATACTCTATTGAGACTTAAACAATGACTACCTCGCAGATGTGTTTTATGGGCAGAAATGGTACACTAAAGAAAATCTGCTCAGAATAAGTCTTATACTCACCTGATTGTGTAGATACTGTTGATAGCAAAGCAGTAGAGGTACTGTGATAACTTTAAGCATTTCAATCCCTTATCCAACAGTCACGATAAAACTGTAGTGTAATCATTCATGAATGTTCTCGCTCTCTTAGTTTAATGGTTTAAAAAAATATAATCCGTTGTTCATGGAATAGCTCAGCAGGTAGACACTCTGTGTATCATTATAACACCTATCTGTTCAGTAAATAAACGCTATTCAATTAAATATATTGGTGATAAACACATCCATGTTTGTCGCCTACTCAATTACATGACTTTACTACAGAGTTACACGAATATTTACTCGCAAGGACACAGAGACAGTTGAGTCACAGAGTGAAGTCGCACTTTACGTAGATTCTGTCTGTCAAATGGCTCAACCCACAGTAGTTTTCCCAAGTTCAATGGAAGGAAAATGGAAATGCACGGTCTTAGATTTCACAGTGATATGGAAGAGAAAATAAAGGAAGTCATCGCAAAACATGACAAAAGCAGGAGATTTTATTGGAAGAAGACACAACAAAAACTAAAGCTAAAACTAAAACTTGGAAAGTCAATGTCACGAAGAAAATAATTCCACAGGTTCTTGCAAGAAATTATACCTTATTGGAGAAAGATAAGCTAACCGTCTAGAAAAAAGTATCTGATTCACCGGCAGCACTTTTCTTTCTTTCTTTTTTTCTTCTATACACCTCCACAAAGAGGCTGACTGCACAAAAAAGTTAATGCAAAATCATTGATTTATTCCCACCAGTGAAGTTTTCCCAGTGCTATTTTCGTGCACATATATGCTAAACTTTGGCAGTAATTGAGGGGCAGTATTGTCAGACGAAAAGGTAAATGAATAATAAATACAAAACAATTTGAAAATTTCAACTGAAAGTATATAAATGTAAAAGGAGAAGAGTAACAAGAGAGAGAGAGAGTTATTGGAAACAAAAAGATGTTATTTTAGAATGAACACACTTGTCGAGCTCTGCACTAGTTGAACACTGCCGTCACACTGCCTGTGGAACGTTCGTAACATAAGGTTTTATTATATAAACCTTAGGTAATGCAGGGCTGCTCACAAGCGGAGCATTTGATACAAACTACTACACTCCTCTCTATCTCAGCATTATTATCCCAGAGCGAAGGAAGGAAGAAGCAACCGACAACATATTTGTGCTTTCCTCAGATTTTCTCTCCTGTTTGTTGTTACTTACAAAATTCGTTGTACAGCTATATTTTTTTTCTTGCAAATGTTACTCGAATTTACTTGTACTTTGTAGAAGGGTGTAATGCACAACAAGAAATGGTTTGTGTGTCTGTATTTGTGTAACGCGAAATCCCAGATTCAGATATGAAATGACAGCACATTATGCGATGCCTTTCCTTCGTAACAAAGAATACAATTTCCAAGGGATATCTCTCAAATTGAAAGGGAAAGGGCTATAGACATCTATTAAAATGCTTGTGGTCTCAGACCCGTACGGACTCTTTGGGGACATTTGAATTGGAACACCTTTGCGACAATAATTTTACGTAGTGCATCTGCCAGCTTTTACGTTGTTTTGTCTCCTTTCTCTTTCGGTTTGCAGCAATGCGTGCATGTATTAATATTCTATACAAAGTAATAAACTATTATTACAAAGTAAAGAAGTATTAGTGTGAAGTATGGAACTATAGAAGTGTAACAGAGTATAGAACTAATGAGAAGAATTCTGTAGACCTATATGTGAAAAGTACGCAAAATAGAACTATTAATACTATTTATAAGTCATATGGAAGTATTTAAGAAACTTCCCAAAGTGATTTATATAATTTGCGGTAAAAGTGTATGTACATATTGTAATATAAAGATTTGATAGGTACAATAGATGGGAAATAAAACTAGGTAGAATTACCAGAAGTCTGCCTATTAGATACTTTTTCTTATTGAAGGAAAAGCGCAAGTGTTTTTCAGGACTTTTTTCACAAGGTGATTTTTTGCCTGAAATTTGCGTCTCCATCTTACTGCTTAATTTTCGCGTACTAATTGCCCATGGATATGAAGTGGAAGCTTAATGCTAACAATGACTGGAACTCCGCATTGAGGACACTCTAACTTATAGTGATAATCAGGTTATGGCATGAAGATCGTCGGCACCAATATTTACTATTGTTAACCTCAGCGCGTAGTATTGCGCCGAAAGTGTGTCAATACAAATTATGCCGTGGAAGATCAGGAAAGGAGCTGTATAGTTTGAAGACATGAGAAAACGTCGGAAAATAGCAGAGATGATGTGTGGGAGAGCGTGTAAAAGAAAAGAAGCGAAAAATATTTTGTATAGCTTTGAAGCAGAACTTACTACTTCCTCCAGTGCTCTCAACCGTTGCTTCGTAATGACAGTATATGTGGCTAGCCTGTGGAACTGCCAATGCTGACTGAGATGACTGTCCTTATGGTCCTTCATATGTTTTCACAAATAAAGCGTCCTTTTTCTCTACATTAAACGAAGAAAAGACAAACGATAGAGTATAAGGATACAATATGACAGGTTGCCAGCAAAACTCCAATAAAAATCACAGCCGCAAACGAGGAAAGAAACATTTTATATAAAGATAGAAGCTCGGTCGTTTCAAGTTTTTTAACATGTGGGTTTCCTTCCTTCATGTTGTTTAAGTAACGTAATTACTTGCTTCGCTAGCACCATTGGGATTCGCAGAAGCTGTGCCAGTCAAGTAATAAGATTTATATCCGTAAGAGATGGAACATTGGGTCATTATTGGATTTGGGATATCCGCAACTAATTAGCCAGCGATATAGTGCAAACAAGAGCCTATCAGTTCATCATTGAGCTCATCGGCTACTCTTACAAGCTACTATTTGCGATCTGTGTTTAATCTCGTTTCTTCTGGTCTTCTGGAGTTTATTCGTAATCTTATTTCACCAAAATAAACGAAAGCCAGTAAACCGATATCATCAAGCTAACGCAGGAAAAACACCAGTATTATTGTCTTCTTTGGATCGATTCTTCTCAAAACTTGTCCACATTTAAGATTAAATTTATATAAGTAACACTACTATTCAATACTTCAATGGTAATTGGTGAGTGTATCGTTAGGTTCCTTGTCTTCTTATTTGACTCCAACCTGCAACAAAACCTTAGCAAAAGTACAATCTACGAATAACGAATTCACCGTTAAACCTTACAACACTTGTAGTTTCAAAGTGTTGTATAGGCCGAAAAAATTCATTTGATGTCACATCCTGACACACAAACATTTTACTACGAATTGGCTCGCAGCAGCGACGGTCCCACTCTAAAGTGGTTTTTATTTACTTTGCCAGCGTTTCCGTCTCTAATTTGAAGCTTTCAAAACGGGATTTTGAGCATCAAATAATGTATGTATAACTCTTCTGTATTGGAGTGTCAGGCTTGTCAGCTATATCTAAAGCAAAAGAGAATCTGAAAGTTGTTGACTCTACAAGGAAAGCGAGTATTTACAATAAATAACTCTTGGTACTAAGTGCTGATTTTAAGAGTTTGATCAGTCTTCATTTCCTGAGAAGTTATTTATGCAGGCAACAAGGCAACCAAAATAAAACATGAATATTAAAACTGTCTACAAATTTTTCATAAGTCATTTATTTTTCACGAAACTAAAAAGCCAATTAGGATGTTGCGTAGAACAAATATGAAAAATTCCTGGTTCGCAGTAGGATGCTGCTTGAACGCCTTACAAAATAAAACTCATACGTCTTAGGAAAGCAACATTAAGCTTACATGCTCTCCTCTCTAAAAGTGAAAGCAATGTACTTGACAATATGGAAAGAACATTTTGCTACATGCATTTAGATCGGCTTAACATCAGCCAGGACAACGAACAAAGTGTACAGAATAAAGGTATAGAAATAGAACACGACAGTGACGAAATATCTATTTCACTTCCCCCAAGCATTGTTCCTGAAGTGTAAGCGAGCACTTCATGTTGAACAAGGTATCAATCAGAAGGCATAAAGTACTATCACTATTAGTAAGGTGGGTTTCCCAATTCAGCACCATGATATGCTTTATTTTGCCATGAAGTTGTCGAGTTTCCTCCACTTATCAAGATTTTAGGAAAGAGGAAAAAATGGTAGAAGAAATTGGATCGTCTAATGTATTAAAGTTTGTTTGGAGAGGTTTTTAGTTTGAGACACATGGACAGGAAAGTTTTTTCACTATTTCCAGTCCTCTTTTGTTGTGAACAGTGCAGTGCTGAGATAAGGAATGAATGCCTTGGTTGTTGGTTCATGCTTACAAAGGATACTACTCTGCCATGGATGTTGTACTTGCTTATATGGAAGTACAATGTTGCATAATTTTATACCCATGCCCTATGTAGAAGCTACTAACCTAAGTAACTGTTGTAGACTTTAACATTGTGCTGCTTTCTCATAGCTCCATGTAGGATTACGAACGACACAAGTGCAACAGGCTTTTCCAGCAGAACTTACCCGTCATTCCGTTCTCCCTCGATTTTACTTGACTCGGCGAGCAGGGGATCTGTGGCATGGAGCTAAAATTAAGACGGGCGTTCGATATTAGTTCCGTGCTTCCATCAGGGCTTTGTGGCATGTAGATAACATGCCATACAAGCCATTACTACTCAAAACCTCTAAGGAATTCTCTCTGAGAAGCCATGTCCAAATTACCTAATATTATCTTCAATGCAAAACCATTAATTCTCATAATCATTGGCTCATATGCATATAAGAAGAAAAATCCACTACAATAAGGTTATCTCTTATTGTAGTGTCTATGTTTACAAAATGAGTATGTAGTGTGCTTATCAAGTGAATCACGGTTTTTCTGGTCGCTCGAGGGTTAAAAATTGGAGTGCACTCTCCAGGACATAATTTCACCAAAGTGATTATTTAATTTAACATAATATGAATTACATCATTTTGATGTTCGTACAGCCTCCACTGTTGGTACATTGGTACCGTATAGACTGCAATCTACAATGTACCTCACTCTATAATATGACCGAATGAGACATTATTATCTCCAAGCTGCATACGCTTCTAAAATATAAACGTATGGTAGCCCCTATTTAACTAAACTGTACATGTACACAGTACTAGTGGATACTATAATATAGTTGTTTGTACATCGAAATTCTCGAATTTTTTATTAGAATTCCAACTTCAAACGGTCTCATTTTCTTAGAGTACCGTCAAGTATTTGTATTTGTACAATTATCCCAAAGCTGCCATACACATTCAGAAATCTTTTTGAAGATCTAAAAGTAATTACTATATAGGTTTTATGAATTTAAATTTCCTGTTCATTCTTTCAACAAACCGCTGGGAGCCAGAATTGTAGTATCTTAACATAAGTCTGCAAAATTTAAGAGTACGCTCACTCACCAGTGTAATTATATGCAGTTCTGCTCTATCTGGCCTTGGTGAACAGCTAAAAACGATCCGAGCAAGCCAGCTATGAGAGTATATCGTTGTGAAAGCAGCAGCAATACCCCTAGGTCCCATAGTCTCATTAAATATTAACGATTAAAGTATCCTCCAGAACATTACAAGGTCGAGTTTACTTTTTGATATACTAGGAGATGTTAGAAAAGGTTTTGACTTCCTTTGACTATTCTGGATCCAGCATGACCAGCTTTTTATCAGTACTGTCATTCTTCGATTGATAGAAGAGCATATATTATGATATATGTAGATATTATACATATTACCTGCAAAAGATTAACAATTTAGGACTCAGGGGTACAGCAAAACACATTAACGTCTACTACTAGGCTAGTATTTTTCGTCTGTGGTAGATCTTTGTTAGCTAATGATAACGTTAGTAGCGCCACATGCGACTGGAAAGGCTTTCGTATTACAGGTAGACATCAAGACCATTTTGGTGTCATTGTAGAGAAATATATTAACAATTGGTAAGGAACAAAATACAATATTTGGACATTTCTTTATCCACAAATAACGTCTCGCATATTGGCGTAACCTATATGACTTGCAAGATAAGGTTGACAATTCAAGGGTAAAAACTACATGCATGTAAGCACTCCTGGGGTTTTACGAACACGAAGTTTTAGCCTTGTTGGTTAGCACCACAACAAAATTTATGAAACACAGTTTCCCTCACAGTCATCGCAATCTATCAATAAAACCAGTAGGATGCCAGGCGAAATGGAAGACGGGGTGAAAACAAAAACAAAACAGAATGTTGCATATTTTTATCACGTAATATATTTATTAAATCAATTCTGATTGACTACGCTGTACTCATCATTATCATTGCTAAGAAGATAATAGATATAATAACAATACAGTAATAATAAGGTATCTATCTCCATGTGATTTCAACTTTTCTTACAGACACTTGCATACACTAATTTTTACCACACATCTTTTAAAAGAAATATGTTCTTAAATTCTAATCGCATTATCATAATATTGCTAAATCGGACTCATTTGCTGCGCTCATCATCACAACTGTAAGTATACCGGACCACAATGTTTATGCAGTACCGCTTCTTTTCGCTTTGACCTGAAGCTTCTTAGTAATATATTATAACAACTATATCAAACATCATATTATGTTAAATCCACATAATAACGTTCATGTAATAAGAATTTGAGAGTAGAAAATTTCCAATCACACATTTTATTGATTTTTTATATTATAGGAAAACTCTGACAATATATTATTATTCGGTTGACGTAACTTGCAAATAGTTATATCTAATAATATAACAACCTACTGTATTAATTAATTGTACCCGCCGCAATGCAGTGAGGAGAGCTAACAACGAAATAGTCCGATTATTGACTACTGAGGTTAAAGTCCAGAAACTATCTTTTTTGACTTCGATGTCACGTATGTATATACTTGCACCTGTATAGACACAAAATGTGATTCTTGGCAGAATAAAAAACCTTCATATCCTTAACAATTATACATACTCAAACATAACCCGTATCTTTGTATGTTTGTTCCCGTGGAGCGTCAATTTCTTTTCCTACATTATTTGCCTCCTGCATTGAAGCGACATTGAGTGTAAGTTAGACTTGTGATTTTAAGCTGTCCATGGCATATAAGTATATATATTATATTCCCACGATTCAAACGTCTAAGTTTATTTTCCTTGAAGTACAATTGTACCCGAACTGAATAATTTAACACTGAACACAATAGGTAAGTAATTCAGTTTTCATTCAGATAAGTATCATCTATGTTTGGGCACATGTGTTAACATCAGACTATAGTTGCAGTGATGTTAACAATTTATTAGTAATACGAAGTACTCCCGCATATATTTATGAATCAGTTCATGAAACCATTTTAGATCCAATACTGACTCTGAAATTCTGAGCTGCATTATTCTATCAGGTGCTTAAAAGTGTCACAACAATCTATTTTTAACCACCATGTGCCATTATATGTACATACCCAGCAATTCATTGCACGAGTGCAATTTGTCATTTTTTAGCTGAAAGAATTCTGTGTTACTGGAACGAACATTTACATTGAAAATGAGATGTAAAAGACCTTATCATGATCAACTACAACGTTTGTCTTTACAGAAAGAATAATTTTGATACAGCTAAGGACTTCTGACAGCAAAGAATTTCTTGAACTCTCCATGCAAATATAATTACGTGGGGGAGTAGCTTTCTTTGAAGGGGACTGTCACTTAAAAAGTTAGAAAGGCTTAGGTGATCGCAATATCTTTAAAAACCATCTGCTCGTACAAATTTGAAACAAGGAATTTGCAGGAGTACTGTTCGTGAGTGCCGCAAACAAGAGTGTGAAGGTTGTTTCTGAGCGAAAGAACACATGTTTACTCCGCTGTCACGGTTCCCTACTATTACACAACATAAGCGTGAAAGTTTGTAACTCCGCAAGGTATACAGAGTCGACAGATGCTAATTTTAGAGTAATACCAAGAATATATTTGATACCATCTCAAGTGTATCGAAAGCAAAACTATAACCCATTAAAATCTACAAGTCTACAAAATTACACTCAGTCTCAAGAAACGTCTGATCAAGTAGATGACCTGGATCACGTATGCAGATCCACAACTTCGTTATTTTCGAAACTCGAGTAATATAACTAATTACATAATGACAATAATTATTAGTAAAACATACAAAAGTGAAACGAACCTATAGAGTACACATACAAAAAAGTATGTCATGTAGTATAAAATTCTACGTGCGTTGTACAATCTTTTGCGAATGTTGAGGATACCACCACTACGACAGGTAAAAGCAACATTAACAAACAACACAAAAATATCAGCAACCTTTTGGATCCAACACACTTGTTGTTACACTTACATTCTAATAAACGGAATAATTTCCAGCTAAGTTTAAATTATTTTACAAAGTACTTGCAATTAATAATATACATAATATTACCGCGACTGCCTGGGGTGATGATAATAACTGGTATTCTAATTATGCATTACAGATTTGTCTTTACTGTACAATAATGCATTCAAACATATGCCTTTTCTTCACTTTTTGAGTATCTGAAAATTATTATACACACTTCGCTAGAAGTATTACTATAGATTTTATTGTGACGCTAATAAAACAGATACGAAACAACAACCATCGGAAAGCTACACAATTGGATAAATCTTTTCTTATAACTATTTTGTACAGACCCACATTTAAACTTAATTTCTTTTCTTTCTCCTTATAATGTCCACTATCTGTAATTAAGGCATTCTATGACATAGAAGATTTACATCCCCCAACGGGTTTTCCCTTGTTCTATGTTTAATACAGGTTCTTGATGTTTCCATTATATTTCCGTTTGAATCATTATTTCCTTACTTCCACTTCTCACTCAGTATATTCGGTACTTGTTTACAAACCTAAGTTTTTTGAGCAAGTGCGTTCACGTGTAGCTGCACTAGCACGCGAGTACGCACTTTGTTTTCACTAAAGCAAATATTTATCTACGCACGTAAAATTAATTAATATTACACTTTCTCCATTTAAGCGTCCTAGTGTGATTATATAAGTATTTCGAATATTGAACGTACTTGGACGTACAACATAAATTTTACACAAGATTTCAACAACAATATTTTTTTAATGTAAGTAATGGCACGCCATTTTGACTCAATTTAAGTTCAAGGGTATAATGGCTGATACTGGAGAAGCTTGGGAAACTTGAGCAAAACAAATAGGTGAAAGACATGTAAGAAGCATTAAATCGAAACACATCAAGGATAGACACAAATATATATGTCGCAGAGAGTTGTTTTGAACATCTGACGAGAAATGTACCAAAATTTAGTATTTTTGTGCAAGAAGCGAACGAGAGAGACCAACAGTTAAATATCCTGGGAATACTTGTCGATTACATTTAATTATGCGTAAAAACTTATCCGTCAAAACATTTCATCAAGAGCGACCATCGCTTCCAGTCCTGCTTATATTACCACTAGGGTGATTTCGTCAAGCTTAGCACCAATTTTACTACGATAATCAATCTTGTTACGTTGCTTCAGTGAAAATATTGCATATTATTATTATTATTGCTATGGCGGGGCGGAAACTTCAGCCATATGCAATATCTTAAAAATTTCGGGTTCGGTAAAAACTAGCATCAGTAAGTACCCGTCAGTATTCCCAGTTCGTCAAAATCACCACAAATTTACGTTAACAGGTGACCTGTGACTCCTGTCCTCATCAATCATCACATTCTCAACTCACCCCAGTCATCACATCTTCACTTTACAAATTAATTACCATCAAATCTGATACACTTACTATGTTAATATTTCAATGTCAAACTTTAGAGTTACACCAATCCACGGTTTACAAACGAGCCAAATTTATTGATAGGTTATTGAATAAGACGGTTATGTTAAAGAATTGTGCAGAGATCAAATTTAACTAAATCTAGACTAGGTATGTAGGGAAACAATTTCATTATAGAGTCGTGACGAACCAAACATCTCATAAGCTGATAGAAACAAGATAATTAGGGCATGCATAATGCCACATTAACTGCCAACTATTTTACAAATTGCAATCAAACAGGTTTCATGTAGCGGATATGGTTGGTATGATTGCAGAAAAAATCATTTAAATTCATTACAATATTTCATTATATTACCTACTATTATCAAGGAATATTTCAAAGTTCTCCCTTGCCATGTACGCGATTTAATGTGCGATTTTAAGAATATAGTGAAAAAAGAAAGTTTGAATAATGCTAAAATATTAAACGCAAGTAATGTCAACTGAACTATTTGCATGGAATTTTACTACAATAAAAGTATTTGTAGATGGGCTCGTGTGGTTTAAACCGCATGTAATACTTGCCAAAATTTATGTTAGGATTTAAAGATTTGACATTCATCAGGCTATGCTCAAACCCTGTTAGGGTTATGATTTCACTACATATGTCGGAGGAAATTGTACCAGTTATAATACTATAAATATACACTAGCAAAAATTGGCGACTAGACTATTTAATTTATTTATGCTCTATGTTTCACCAGATAACGCATAACACTTTGGAGGTTAACGTTGGCTTATTTGGATCTCATACCACTGTGTGTTCCTATTGTGAACATCATAATCTTAAGTTCAGTTCGATAAACCTACATATGAGCTTCTGGTTAAGATCAGTTCAATCAATCTATAACTATGAACTTGTGGTTGAACGACAGATTTCTGATAAGTACCTAAGCACGATTCATTGCCAGTGTATTTGCACCTGGTAATGCTTGCTGGGTTAAGAAAAAAATAAGTTCGAGAATTTATTACATGTAAGACTTTGAACACAAAGAAAACAAAATCTAGGTAATTATGTTACCCAGGTTTTTAAGTCAATTCTAAATGAAATGTTTAGAATTTCGATTATAATTTTACCCCCAACGAAATATTGCAGTACACATACACATGCAAAATGAATTTATGTCTCTATCTAGCTGGTGTTATAACGTTTTCAATGGTAATATGCAAGGTTAAATAAAGTGAGCTACCCCACATATTTGTGTTTCTCAGTATATCACATGAAACCGTCTTCACCTATATATAAGAGAAATTTTGTTGTATTAAAATTTTCTTTTTTTAAAAGTATGTTTGAAATGAATTATGACACTTTCCCAGCACCTATATACACCCGTTGGATTTTCAAACGTGATAATCGTCATTTGAAGGTGCAAATAATTTGCACATATAACCTTAATCAACAACCAACAATATTATTCTACTAATGCTTGTTGACCATATCTTATTCTGCTCAACAAGGAAGTTCTATAATTTTTACTAGTACACAGTCGTATGTATATGTATACATAAAAGTACTTAAAGCGACGTTTTTCTGCACCGGCTATAATAATTATTTGCTTTCTATTTAAACGACGGAATCCGAATCAGTTACTTGATAACACTACATATTTTTAAACACCATGAATTACGTGCAGACTACGTTTCAACTACATTATTTTCGTGAACAATAAATTGACTGATAGCATTCAGTCCCTATTTATCACTATTCAACCATGAAAATCACTATTTTTTGTCAAATAACAATAAGAAGTTAAACTTGGGTTAGACCCTTTTACATTCACGTCCAGTTGAAACTCAACATTATTTCCACAGGTAATTGGATGGCTACAATGCGAACAATTAGTTGATTGTTACTTTGTATTCGGAATCATTTACATTTGGGCGCCCATTAACATTTTTATATAAACTTTCAGGGTAGTTTCACCGTAAAAAGCGAGGAAGTACTCTCAAGGATTCAACAACAAGGACTAATGATATCGCTGACAAAATAATGCTGGTATTACTGCGATGTATGGACGTTTATATCGTAACGTAAACTCACACTTGCGCCTCTTTCGAACTTTAACATCACTGTTTTATGTCTTCTGAATAATTTGACTATATAGCTGAGCTGCGAAGACAGCCAACATAATGTCAAATATCCGAGCACTGCAGGGAGCACGAAGTCAACAATCTTAAACTATAGTCTATAACTCACTAATGTTGCTCTGGATGCACCGGAGTCAATTACAACTATATATATCTTCATATGAAATTTATTTTGACTGGGGAGGTGACATTTCACGAGCTCGTTGCTCAAGTTCCGCCTTGAAGCTTTCAATGTCTTGTTGGCTATAAAAATAGAAAGGCGTGAAATTAAATTAGAATCCAAGTAAAAGTCAAGAGAAAAGACAATATCACTCACCTGATTTGCATAAAGAGTATTCCATTGATAAGATTCAGCATGTCTAAAACGGATCCCATTGATGGGGGCTGAATCTGGATAGGTGGTAACCCTTTGCCGTGGGCCATATCGTTAATCTAATTATATTATTTTTTGCATTAAATTTACGTTAACATTAAAATACGAATTATATTGTACCCAGTTAATAAATACTTACCTTTCTTTGCAATACAACGGCTTGCTGAGTTAAATGTGCCAAACAGTCGGAAGCCTCTTGAGTTTTTTCGTGCATATCTCCTAACTGTTCTTTGTAAATGGAATAAGTTTCCCGCTCATTCATTAGTGCAGATCGGAAATCCCCTGAGGAGGACAAGAAGGTTAAATTAACGTCAGAACTACATAGTATCCCCCATGTACATACTTCAATTAAATTCAGACGTACCTATACAACTCTGAGTCCTAGCCACTAAGTGATGTCCAACAGCGGTTTTTAGGGATCGAGAGCCAAAATATTTTTTACTTAAGTCCAATGCTTTCTCCAGGAACTTTAGAGACAGTTCGTATTCTCCAACAGCGTGCAAAATCAGTCCAATATTGCTGTCCAACAAAGCTACATGTGGATGGTTTTCACCGCATACGAGCAAGCTCAAGTACCGGGCTCTACAATTGGACAAATCAAGTTTTAATTTAAAATACACATGTTACAACTTACAACCTTATCTCAGCAACAACTATAGACAAGTAACGCTTACCTGTACAACAGTTTCAGGGCTGTTGTAACTTGATTGTTAGCAAAACAGTACAAAGAGAGATGGGTATATTCTAAAATGGTTGTCGGGTGGTCAACTCCTAGAAGTCTCTCTGCCATAAACAGAGCTTTTTGTTGGTATGCTAAAGCATCCGCATGTTCCCCCATGACGTAATTGAGTCTTGCCAACGATCTCAGGCATAATGCAATGTCTGGATGCATAGCCCCATAAACGTTGTTTAGAAGGTTGAGTGACTCACTGAGAAGTTCGTAACCTTCACGGAAATATCCCGATGTCATTTTATTTTGGGCGGTTCCTAAGAACGAGTAAGCATCGGAAGCCTGCCACAACGTAACGTACTTTTTAGATAATTGTAGGAGTGCACGCTAAAATCAATCAATTAGTTATAAAAGGTATTCCACTTACTTTAGGGTCAATATGTTTTACAATTGGAAATACATTCAATATGTCTTCCTGAGTAAACGTGTTTCCGCTGAGTTTCCCAGTTCCACCGACTCTGGTGAATTGAAATTCTCTGAGAATAATCTGAATTCCAGTCTTGAGGCAAAACGAGCGAAGTAAGGATAATTTCTGAATGCCATAATTATTGACAATCGTGTCTAGTGATTCGTCGATACTTTCGGGAAATTCAAAACCGTAATAAGCCTTAATATCAACACGAATTTGATCCCACAAAGATGATGGTGTCAATGCAACCCATTCGATTCCACCAGCACCCGCGCTTCCATTCTGCTTTCCACGATTTTGTTGCTTGCCCTTGTTTCCTCGAGCTCCTCTATTTTGTTTAAGAGGTGCCAACTGGATACATAAGAAATACCAGTTAAATTATAGTAAAACTCGCTACATCATCAATGACTTAAGATTTATTTTTGGAGTGGGAATATTGTTATATAAGAGAATAACTACATAACGTTATAATGTTGAATCTTACTTCGTCTGAGATAACGGGGGGCACTACGGGTTGACCGGTCATTAAAAAGCAGTTTAGGAAGTGGCTGATAGCCGAACTTTGATTCATGACATCCACGCTCTATAATCACCATAATAGCATTGAATTCATTAGTAGTAAATACATTTCATCTTCTACATATATACATATCCATTTATTTCAGAAACAAAATAAAACAAATTACGGTAAATAAATTACCTGTATGTAAGGATTGTAAACATGCTTTGCGCTGCGCGCGATAAGTTCCATAATGGCAATTGTGGTCATAAAATGGGGTAGATTTTGTACACTATTGACATTGACAGTGGGTCCGTTTGTGGTACCATTAGTTGGGGGTGTACTGGATACCGCTACTATCTTATTTGAATTTTCTTTTACAATTCGTTCTCGCTCCAGCAACAAGTGAACAATACGTCCTAAATAACGGATGTTAATTCCTCGTACATGCATTGCAGCAGACAATGTTAGACCGTCCATTATGAGAGCATTAGGTCCGAAAAACGTCGATCCGCTGTCCAGCGCACAAGAACTATAATATTTTAATATCAAAGTCATATAAAACGATGACAATTAAATTAAATTTGTCTGTTCAAACGCTTACCTGTTTGCTGTGATATCTCTAACAAAAGTTGGTATTTGAAAAAGCAGCAAAAATTCACAAGCTTCTTTATTTAATTTAATTTGGAGGTCTAGTGAAGGATATTTCTTTGGATTCGAAACTTCTTTGGCATCCACTTCAACTTTATCTTCTGTGGGTTTTGTTTCGACGGGGGGTTCGGCATGTCTAACACTGGAGGAAAATATATCGGGATTGAATCGAATATCGAATTCTGTTTCCGATAATGAACACACTGATGCAGCCGCCTGGCGGATGGCTTTAGCCGTTGTTGTTTCTAGATGACACAATTACTAAATTCATTCTTTCCGTTCAAAAAAATTAAAAGACAAAAATATATGCATAGAACTGGATCACCTTCATTGTTCTCAGATGCGGAATTACTTGTAAGACTTTCAACCATTTTCTTAGCATTATCAACCTTCGATGGATCCTCATCTTGGGGTTCGCCAGTTCCATTAACATCAACTGGTTCCTTCTGGTCTGGTTTATCTTTGTTTTCCTCTGTTGTTTCGGCGGATTGCTGAGTGGCAGCTGAATTTCCTTTTGGTAACTGTCTTTTCAAACCAAGCTGTTGAAGGTGGTAAGCAGCTAGCTTGATGAACGTCATATACCTAGCTTCAACAAAGGCATCAACCAATTCTTGTCGAAGACAACATAATTTGTGGGGATGTTCAAGGGGATAATTCAGTTCCTTAACATCTTCGCTCAGTTCTACGTCAGGGACTGCACATGAAAAAAGCATCCAACATTATTATCATGAAGGAATGTTATTAAAATTAAGGAATGCTATTCATTCCAACTTAAAATTTTTTTACAACTTACGTTTCAAAAAGTTTACGTCAGGAGGGAAAGTTCGGAGTAAATCTAAAATATAATGTCGTCCGTCATTTCCAACGATTCCTTTACATTCGACAGAAGAACACAGTTCGACAGTTTCTTCTTTATCATTAGATACATAATGAGGAAGAACTTTTAATCTTGGAGCAGCTTTCTTAAGCAAATCTAAATATTTTTCACTAGTCACAACAGTTTTTCCGAAATCAATTGAACCATATACCACAGATTGATCTTGTTCGCGTTCTAGAATTCCAGGTATTATTGATTGAGCAGTGACACGATATCCTCTATAGTCAATTACGACAGTTCCTAAAGTATACAGTCCTTCCAAATCTATGGCATTATAGGCTGCAACACCCTGCAGGTCGTTACGGGGTGCCACATGGGCAGCTGCATCCCCTCCTAACTCCTTGTAATGATCTCTCACATCAAACCCCAATGAAAAAAAAATATTTGACCAGATAAACATTTGCATCTTGTGGCTTTCTCCAGGATTAATAGCCATGATATTGCCATCGATGACTGCAACGGCACCTCGACTCGCTGCCGACACAAAGTCAGAATGGACCTTTAATAAAATAAGAGAGCAAAACTAAATTAGTTTATCGTAATATAATTTTTGCATTTATAAACATGTTTATCACTGTATTGTGTAACCTTGAATATGGCTCGTTCTCGAAGAAGACGTTCTGGTAACGTGGAGCGAGGTAATTCTCTAGTTGATTGAAGCTCTTCATTCCAATCGCGCGTTTGTCCAGGTATATGCTCTTCATACCCGAGTTTCGAAGAAAAAGCCTCTTCAGCTCTTATGGCATCCAAGTTATGCAGTATAGAAGGAGATACCCAGGAGTAAGTTTGATAAGGGGTGGCTACTCTTTCAAAGGGATGGCGGCTCATGCGTCGCTTTTGCAACTGAACGAAATTTTTTCGGAAGGCAGGACTGATTTGATTCAATAACTCGATCAAAGAGTGACTCAAAAAATTATTTGGACTCGCAGGTAACGGATCAAAAGTATCCATGCTTGACCGATTCAAGTAGAAACCACGAGGGGAGGCCGTAATATTACAAATTTTGTCTTCTATAGTTACTACTAGTAAGTACATTAAATCCCCATGCAATTTTCGGTAGCCGGGTGGAGGATTCCATCCTGACGCTGCTAAAACCTGCAATAAAAGTACATCCAATGTTAGCATATGAACACTTCATTCGATGGTAGATATTCGATTCAATACTATACCTTAAGGCAGGAAATAGGTTTGTGGTCCTTATTTAATGGGTGGAGTGGCATCAACAAAAGTGAATTAGAAGTTCCAGGCATGATACATTCAGGGGGTGTACAGTCTACGATCCTTTTCTTTCCAGATAAGTCACCACCACTGACAGCATTTAGGAAGGACAACGAAGCGCAGTCTGTTCCGGCATACGCATCAGCCCAATCCGATGGTTTCAAAAGGTCTCTGACATGCTTAACATGAATACGAGCTTCTCTGCAAGTGTAAGGCTCTTCAACCACCTAAGAAGTAAATAAACATTTTGGATTAATTTAATCTAATTCTATACCTCATCATGCATAAATAACACGGTATGAATGTACCTACATTCCCTAAAAATATAATAACCGGAAGTGTTAACGTGTGAGTTTATTATTACCTTAATGACAGAACCATCCTTTAGGCCAGGTATACTTTTCAATTCAGCAAAGTTGTCAAGGGTCGTGCCGTCTAGTTGCAACGAAAAACATGTTCTGTGGCATGTGTCCTCACGTTCCATTAACAACTGGTGAAGTTCTTGAACAATCTCGCTGCTAGACACCTGTAATGAAATACTGTCATTTATTCATGTCACACAACAAATTACAAATATTCCTGTAAGCCATCAACACTAATAATTGCTGATTACGAACGAAGTAATCTATTCTGGTTTTTACATTCAAGCGCAAACTAATTTGCCCTATAAGTTAATTCATGATTTTCAAACGGATTTCTTTGTCTGGATTACCTGGATTTCAAAAGGTTCTGCTCCCGGAGCAACAATTTTAATAGTTAGCCCGGCATCGTGAACATAGAACACATCCTCAGCTTGGTCAGGCTTTCCCTCATCGTTTTCCTTTCCCGATGAATCATTATCATTCTCCGCTTTGTCTGTGTCATCAGTTTCACTTTTGGTACCATTGGTAACTTTAACCGTTCGTTCTTCGGAGCTTCGGTTACTCTGCGACATTTTCCCGGAGGTTTTATTCTTTTTAGAAGCTCCTTTTCTTGATGGCTTAGAGTTTTCCTTGTCACTAGTAGCTCCATTTTCTACAGCGCTGTTTGAAGACCCATTTATGATCTCGCTTGTGGGACTGGCAGCGTTCGGACTTAATGACCCGTTAAAATTTCCATTGGTATTCGCTACATCCGATAATTCATGATCTTCTCCACCAGAGCTGCTGCCGGCGGTATCAGTACTATTGGTGGCTCCAGGAGATGCTTCTCCAGATCTAGGTTGCTTTAATACAGGTGATGATGACTGCTCGAGAAGTTTCCTCGAGGCTTCAGGGTTTGCTTGACTTTCCGTGCCATCAGTAACTTTCATACTTGACTTAGAGTATCCACGCTGTTTTAAAAGGGGTGACGACGGCAAGCAGGATCAAATAAAAAAAGCGATAGAATGAAGGATGGTGTTATGGTGGATTGTACAGAAGATAGGAAGGGCCGGCCACGTTTCACCACAGAAATAAGTAAGACTGAAAAATACGAACAATAGCACATCGAGGTAACTTCCATAAACTTCATTAAAAATAATACTATTCCTATATGTATGTATACGTATCATTAAAACTTTCCAAACACATTTACATGCCAGTCCCAAACGCTATTTCAAGTATTATAATTCATCCATTCCTATATACATAATTATATAGATTTTAACCCGAAGATAAACTCTGGTCTAGACTCTTGTTGTCTCTATAATATTAATAGATTTGATAAACTTTGTTGCACATGGACGTCGATAGTTCAACCATGCTGATATTCATTATTAATATCTGGCATCAAAATTTTAACACTGTGATAAGCATTTCATTTGCACGGGACACTGAACTATCTTCAATGGATCAGTGTTTGCCATTTGTCCAAAATTTCCATTTGCCCATGTAATGCAGTGGTGAGTTTCCAATGCACAAAGCTAAATATGAGCATCAAAAGTAATTTCCTACCAGTTATACCTGGTCATAATGTTTGTATTCCGGAGTTTATAGATATCTCTTTCATGCTGCAGAGCTGACATTTTATTATCTATTTACGTTATATATGCCTCCAAACTAATTAATTTGCGGTGTACATTTCTCACATTATATCTCGAAATTAAAATCTGCTTTATAACACTAATACTAATAAACTAATACATTAATATAAAACAAAATAGACTAATGATTATCAACCTGTAACGAATTTGCAAATTTGATACTGCTATTTATTCAAATTTCATTCATGAGGTTAAATTTAACGAGGTTGGAGATTAAATTCATTGCTTTTAGTGTAAGCCTGTGCCCAATGGTTTACAAAAACGACAAAAAGTGCTGCCCATGAGAGTTTGGGGGAATGGGGGGAATGGGAAATAAGAAAAAAGATTCATATATATGTATATATGCATTCATCCAGGTACGCACTTGAGAACTTCTGAGGCTCGTTTAATCTTAACACGCTACTAACATGTCAACTGTTAAGCGTTTTGTGTTATTCTAAAGTTCCAATCTACATAGGTAGATACACTCGTCAGACATTGACTTAGTGATTCAGGTGAGAGTTGCTACAGAATTATTATGATTTTAATGATATGCCAATGCAGTCTGTATGCATCGTATACAGGTCTCATCCAAAAAATTCTTTGTTATTCTGGCAATACATTAGTGCTCATTCTTTCTTGCAGACCTTCGACATCAACATTTCTATATAACTCTTGTGATTGTGAGTGTACGTAGTGGTAGTCTTCCTCATCCAGAAATTCTCGTTACACACATACACCTGCATTAGTTTATTAGAACATTTAGTAGTACTGGCCAGAAAAACGTGCTGGATCACTTCTGTACATTTAAACAGTGAAGTCAAGTTGCAAGGCAGAGGGCTGTCCAACCAACCGATTCAGAGGTTCAAGATCAGTCAGTTTAGGTGCCTCTGAGAGCAACTTCACATACCTAAGAAGGTTTGTGCGTACCCAGAAGGAAATAGGCAGTATGTATAAAAAATGATGAAACAAATCCACGTGTTTTCAGGTAGAGCTCAAACAAATGCAAGGGTTACTTCACACAAAATAAATGAAAAACTTGCTCCTAGACATGCGAGAGCATAGATTATTGCCTCCTTGTCGTAAAGAAACTGTTTCGATATCGGTCCCGTGCATCACTTAAATCTATTAGGAAATTTTTTGACTTAGTTTTGTATGGAAAGCTGTCTGCACAAACAGTGCTTCCCCTACAATACAGTACCTACTACAACAGAAAATTGACTGTGAAACTTGAAAGGACAAATTACTATAGTACAGTTATAGTACTCAACTCCAGTATGTCCCAAGTTCCCATCCTTTACCATCGCCGGAAAAATAGTATCATATATATATCCCCAATCTCATCATCTCATGTGAATAAAAAAGCTATACATGACGATGACTACTTTCAATTACGTATATTGGTTATATATGTAGACGTTAAAAGAGAAACTGGGGGAAAATATACCGCTCAATTCATAATGCCTTCTGTCGATCATCCCTCATGCAACGTACATATCACAAAGAAGGTTATTATGCGAAATAGAATAAACTATCAGGTCCTGTTAGAATATCATGTGCCAATTATATTATACAGGACTAAAGTTTGACTTGAGTATAGCATCACGAAACATCTTTACCGATCAGAAAAAGAAAACGCGAAAAACCGTACACGCTACACGTACATTATACGTATATGCAATTATCTGAGTATAAGCACACTCGGCATACTCGGCAGCGTAAAAACTTTTGGTATCTTTAAACAAAGACGTTACAAGGTTGGGGAATTGTGAAACTATCCGATTTCCCTTTATACTCACACAAACAGCTATTACACACGATGTTCATCCGCATTTTCCTAGCTAATTAGGGAGGGTAAACATCATCGGAATTTTAAAAACCTACTGCCTCGTACGACATAAATGCAGTCGGAATAAAAATTCCTGTTATTCTCACACGAACTCAGGATTCCTTCAGAACTGCCTATATGCATTTCATTATTGTTTACAAATTGTACATCTTTTTGTCAACTACTTGACATTCAAAAAAATTTAGATCTATCCAAATTTTGAGTTCCACCAAAAAAATTTTGCGTCATAAAATGGTAAAAAAATATTTAGACCGTCGTACTTATATGATTCATGAACTATTTTGGGAAATATCACAAACAAGTCCGATTATTCAAGGTTCTTCCTCGCGCACATATTACATATACATCTACTTTTACATCTAACTTTTGCACTTGAATTAATGACAAAGCAACAAGAACAACAACAAAGATTCTTGCGTTCAGTAAACTTTCCGTCCGCAGTATCTACATAAAACAAGAAATTATACAACTGAAAACCCGTGTAGATGATACACCAGTTGATACAACTTTCATTGAAGACTTTCAGTTAATTTGATTTACGGAATTCATAAGCACATCACATATTTCTGCACCTTTCACCACAAACTGCACATTACCATATACAAGTGAAACTCATCGCGGCAAGCGCGATAAATAATTTTCCCTACCCAACCAGGCGTTTACTCAAATTAATAAACAAAATCAGGGGACACCGCAATAACATTGTTATTATTACTATCAAATTACTGCAATTATGTAATTATTCATAAGAAGTAATGACGAAATTAATACGAACCTTCCCCCAATAAATACATGCAGCTACAACATACAACTAAATGTCTGCCACCATTAATGAAACTTTAAACAGTGACTAGAACTAGAAGATCATAAGGATTTGTTTTCCAGATATTCAAACGCTCAATCTACACTTACAAATTTGCACCACTTGTACTGATACTTTTATGTAACTGTGCCGGATAAGAGACTATTGGTGGAATTTAATTAGACATTAGTGCACAAGTTCAAGATGTGTGGCGAGTGGCACATAGTAATATATGGGTACAGTGTAAACTGTAATATTGCATATCTACGGATCGCGCAGCAGACTAAATAAGTTTCAGCAAGCCATTACAAGGGTGAGAGCATCGTATAGAAATACAATAATGCTATACTACTTAACATTGACGGAGCACATGGAAAGATGTACAAGCAGACCACTTGATTATTACGGTACTTACTGTTAATACTATATACAATACACGTTCTTTCAAGTATTAACGTGTGTATTACGTCCACATCAACACACCATCCCACATGGTGATATTTTTTGAGGAAGTAGTAAATATAGAGGCACTACTGGAGTACATGCAATTACATATGCTATGGGTTAATGGAGAATGTTATGCAACCCTTTGGGTCCACTCATTCACTCTCCAGTTATACTCCCTATTGCGTCACATTCATATACAAGTGTATTATCTCTCAGCACTTATTTCTCTATTATGAACACTTGTCGTCATTATGTAAAAAATAAAAAAATATCCCCAATACTCATATATGCATATCCCCAATACACACATGAGTATCTTCCTTTATATATAGATATAACATGTCTTCCTATACTGACCAGATTTTTACACTGCTGTAGTATAAGATATACCACATTTAAAAAGGTGATAACTATGAGATCGAAAATCACCCGCTAACGCTAAATGCTAGTTAAGTTGGGTTGAGCAGCGTGCTGAGCGGTCTACAATATTAATATTATACACACTAAAGTACACTAAAGCTTTTGTACTTGTATATAATATTATACAGGACCTCAACTCTCAATCTCAACACTCAACAGTCTCAACTCAACTCAAAAACTCCATGCTGAAATGCTGCATGCATAGTTAATCGTAAAGTAGCTATAATAGTATAGCTATTAAACCTTCAGTTATTAAACCTGTGTATACATTTATTATGCATTTAATTTATTTCTTAAAATGCTTTACCTCCACCACGAGTATTAAAGCAAGTATAATAAATAGCTTCATGCCCGTGTGTTGTACGGTGGAGTAATTCCCCTATATTACGATTCGATGAGAGTCTATTAATTTACAGAACGGCATTGGGCTTCTATAGACTGTAATAATAATATGTAACAGCATATTATAAGCTCATTCACTCATTGCATCAATCAACTCCAATAATCCAAAAGCTAAATAATATTTGAGATAAAAATGTGTGAAGTGTATTATTTATGCATGGAGATAATTTAGATAGCTAATATATATATCATCTATCTGTATATACCTACAGTTTCTAGATTCTAGAGTATATTTATACCTACACAATTCTTTTTTACGCCACATTTTACTTCTTCCTTGTCCCCGCACTAAAAATTGATATATATAAAGTATAAATGGCTAAAACATAAAATAAATGCCAAAATATGTGTTTTTGGTACTTTTTAATTTATTATGTAATAAAAATGTGACTATATAATATAATAATGTAATATTATAATAGAAAATACTGGTATATATACCATATAGTATACTATAACAATACTAAATTATAATGCTGAGGTAAACACAATACACTTAAATTTTTCAACACCCCGGCGTGGCGGCACAAAAAATACCACACAGGAATCTCTGTACTCAGGCTAAATATTATACAAATTATTAAATAAAATACAACTAATTACAAATAATTTTATGGATTGAGGATATTGTAGCATTATTACTTTCATTATTGCGATCAACTCTCAGCAATTTCATTTTTAACATTGTTTGTGATGTTTAATTTTAATTACTATCGATTGCAATTTCCCATAATTTCCCCCATATATATATTTATTAGAGCTTCTTTTTGTAAATAATTTATCCAAACATAAAACTACTGCCGATGACGATATATAACTCTCAACCTAATAAACTCCCCGCATTAGTATTTCCTATTTATTGATTAATTCCCGGATCAACAAAAACTATAAGAGATACTGAAAACGAGGTGGAAAATCCTAAACTTTTCAAATCCAATACTTGGCTCAAAATTAAGCTGTATATACAGAAATAAAATTTTATATGCATTAATATTCTTTCCTACCTAATAAATCGGTTTTGGTAACAATAACATTTGCAACAATAACCTAATAATTGACCTGCATGAGTGAATGATAAATAATTGCGTAAATAATCATTAGTAGAAATTATTTCCTTGTCTGCAATAATAAATAATATGATGCAATGATGCTGCTGGAAGGTGCGGAAAGGGTTTATATGTAATATTTAATAAAGTTCGGATCCCAAAACCCTATATATATTCGGAAGGGAAAGACTCTCACGTGTACAGTTAATACAGAGAGGGTTTTAATGCAAATATTGCAATAATGCACTATATTATACTACGAGAACCTATTAAACATCCTATATTATTATACTTTCCAGTGCCTTTGGATCTGCTGTTAAAGTTATTATTGTAAGTATATAAGTGTGCAGAAAATGGCGAGAAAGTACTGAAATCACCGTAAAGAAGATAGATTTAGCGGATTATAGAGAGAAAGAGAATAATGAATTCTTACCAGGAGAGGAGCTGATTTGAAATTGTTGAGAGAGATGTGTAAATATAGATATATACTTATGTTAGGGAGGACTAAAGTGACCGAATAAAAATGACCAGGGTTTTGTATAGAGGCGAGCGAGGACGACAAATTATTATTGCAGATCACAACTCAAGCAAGTTCGATATAGTATATTTTAGGTAAGGTAACACGCTGGCACAGTTGAAGTCACGAGGCTCTAGAATTTAAGGATTCTATCGTCCATTCTCGTGTATATTATACTCTGAAATTCACCTCCTCACTCACTCCTCGCGTTGCTGCTGAAGACCTTTGCACCATCCAAAACCAAAACCAAAAGATATCCTAGCAGTCGTCTGTCGAGCTGCTTGCTACTGCTTCAACTTTTTCTCTATCCCCACAATTCCCTTTCAGCAGCCAGAGCAAAGCATACGACGAGTATTTTTCTTATTTCAACGGGATCCGATATCCATGCCGTCTCTGTATATTCAAAACTGTATGTTCGCTTCCCATCACCTATATATCAGCATGTCTCTAGTAATAACACACACACACGGTAATTAAATACTTGGAAACTTCCAAGTTGGACGTACTTCTATTCTATACAGCAGCAGTACACACGACAACAACCATGGAATCAACTTGGAGTACACCATGGAAGTTGCAGTACACCGTGGAAGTTGCAGTACAACACCATGGAAGTATGAGAGGAGACCATGCAAGTATGAAAGTACACCATGGAAGTATTAGAGTAGACCATGCAAGTATGAAAGTACACCATGGAAGTATTAGAGTAGACCAGGGAAGTATATGAGAGTACACCATGGAAGTATTATGAGAGTAGTTCACCATGGAAGTTGGAAAGTATGCATCAGCTAAAGAGCAGCAAAGCAAGGGCAAGAAGAAGCAAAGTAATGCAAAAACGGAGCTAAAAAGCATCTTCTTCCCTAGTTAAAGCATACTTTAGTACTTGAGTAATATGCTTTCGGTTTGTAAATTCATACACACAATCATACTCTTTTTACCATACGGGAGACGACAAGCCAATGCCTGGCATACATGGAATCGGTTATAAGAAACATTTCCTTCCTCTATTCCTATCCTCCTGTATATAGACGGAACTTGGAACTTTTGGCAATTGTTGTTGCACCGGCGCTCCGGCGGTTCTCACAGCTATAGAACACATAGTGCGTTAAAGGATAGGGATACCACTATGAAATAGACTAAGTATGGTACTATAGAGTGGGAACTATAATAAGTAATAAGTATAAGCTTAGAGTAGAAGTATAGGTATAGATTTAGTAATATGTAGAGTAGTACATCCACACATAACCCCTTTCCCCGGTTCATGGAAGTCACAAGACAATAGGCGTGTCTCAAAAAGAACCCGGTTCCGTCTCGGGCTCTGGTGGCATGCACCGTAGAAAGGCTCCTCTGTGTTCGAAAACACGATGGTTTTTATCAATAAAGTTCATGTGTATGCTGCAAATTGCTCGGTGAACGTTACTTTATAGCGTGTAAAATGTGCAATCCATGTGTACATTTGTGTATGTAGAAGCTATTACTGTCTTATAGACTGTACGACTGTACTCAAATGGTAATAATTGTGATTACTCACTCACTGCTATCATGTATAGTAATTAGTAATAATGCTAAATTGCTGTCGGCTAGTTTGTAATAAAGAGAGAGAGAGAGGGGATAGTAAATAAAGGCGATTGAGAACGTCATGCAATTTTATTGAGAAATGCATTAAAAAATGTGTCTATTTATTCACCAGTAATAGTAAGCAAATATCACTTTAGGCATTCATTAAAAAATATGTATTTTCTAACCCATTGGATTTTTAATAGGATATAGGCTATTTGTAGGAACAAAGGAGTTATATTGTCATATTATAACTCATACAAACAATTGTTATTAGGTATGTCTGTCAAGAAAAGTCAACTCATAAAAATATACGTAAGGTATAAGTTATTTATAACTTTAAGTAATTTATAGCTTATAAGCTACATTCTTTAAGTTTAAATTGTAATGTTATGTGAATTTGGAATTTTTTAAATATTGTAACACTTGATGAGCGGCGTCCTTGCCTAATGTGCCCTGGAGGTAATGCATATTCAGAATGATATCGTTGTTATCTCTGCAGGCAATCACCTTAAAGCTTAAGCATAATTCCTTTGTAGCAGGGATATTAGATGATGTAGTAGAAGGTTCGCTAGTGTGTTCCACAGGTCTTTGCAGACCGGTATCAGCATCTACGACCGGCTGTGTGCTTTCTTCATTTTGTAGTCTTGGAAGTTTGGCACTTGTACTTTTTGAATCGTCGTTCTAAAAATTAAAATTGCATGGGGAAATTCATCTAAATAATTTATATTTAAGTACTGTCATACGAATATTATGAATTTACTTTATCGACACTCTCAGGGTGGCTGGTCGTCGTTGCTCGGAGTTCCATACGGCGTTTTCTTCTTGAATGACTCCATGTATTAGTTTCTGCATCTACGCATAATGTGTCAGTACTAAGTTTTTTCACTTTCATTTGTAAATCACTGAGGACTTTTTCCAGTTGCTGCATAAACCCTTGGAATGAAATAATTTTTTCTATTTTAGCTGAAAATACACAGGGCTTTTTGGATTTGGACGTATCTCGATCGAATTTAATAGACTTATCCCATGCCCATGCCAAGCCCCATCGACTGGTTCGACCTTGATGGAAAATACATGTGATGAAATTGCTTAGTCCGATTTCCTTCATGCGCTTGGTTATTGTAGTTAAATGTTTCTTGACTCCAATCATGGTTGTAAAGATCCTGATGAATAAAATCAATACGTTGGTAAAATAGTCAAAAATACACAAATACAAAAAACCTGAATGCTAGAAATAATTATATTACAAACCTCACTGCGTGAAATTTTTTAGATTCTTCAATCATTTTCCACACAAAATTAACCTCTCCCCCTTCACATACTATTTCTTGAGGAATCTCACTTTTAGTCTCCCACGCGGTTTTTGAAAGATCATGCCTCAGCTGAGGATCTTTAGTGTCCGAAAAGAAAGGAGGGTTGCACATGGAGAAATGAAAAGTACATGACGAAATCTCTGAAACCTCTTTGAAAAAAGTAGTTGGGGAAATATGGTGAACTAAAAATAAAACAACCGAATGCATTCCGGAAGAACAATTTCCTGTATGACAGATGAATTCATATATAAACACTTGAATAATTCAAGTGTTTATATGAAATTATCTATTTATTAATAATTATTATTATGCAAATATGCATACCTTTCACAGACTCTTCCAGTTTATTTTTCTTTATATTAGACCTCGCTAATTTCACAGAATCCTCATTAATATCTGTACCATGCATTGACCAGCTGTTCATTCTGGCACATAAAATGGCGTAAATAGCACAGGGTCCAGTACCTAGGAGTATGTAAAAAAAGAATTTTACGGTTTGTAACCTTATAACAACAATAAATATATTTTTTTGATCTTGTTGACGATAAAATCATACTTATAGAAGTACATATGTTAACACAATTTTTTAATCCGACCCTACCTATGTCAAGACCTGTAATGCCGGGTGAATCTTCTGAACTTGATACATTTAAACATTCATTCAGCAAGTCCTCAATCCATAGAACATAATTGACACGCAATGGTATGCGCGGAATGAGAAAATTAGGAGGAATGTCAACATCCAATTTAAAATATTCAATTAGAAGAGCCTTGTTCAATGCCGCTACTGCTTCCCTGTTGTCAAAATCCACAGTGAATTTACTTGGCTTTTCCTACAATCAAGACGACAGTAAGGAATTAAAATGAATTTATTAATTATTCAATTAAAATGCAATTGCAATTAATTTTTTTAGCATAATTTACATGTACAAATTGTGATTACACAATAAATATTATTTAATTATGAGATTATTTCACCATGATAATGATATTATTTATGAAATTATTTAATATTATTTTTTTCTGTATTATTTTCGGCCTTACCTCGACAACGTACGATTTCAAGAAATCATATTTATCACGAAGGACCTCGAAATTAACGCCATTCTTGAAAATGTTTCTTGGATGCATGTTGACACTCGAACTTCAATTTTGGCTAGAAAGAAGGTTCTGATATTTTACTAAATGACAACAATTTAAAGAGTATGAGTAATGCATATGGAAATATTAAATATTTTAAATAATTAAAAATACAATTTTAACATGTTAGATATTATTGTTTATCTTATTATTACTGTACCTGATTTACCTGTCGCATTTACAGGAACTTAACAAATCTATTAAAAGCTGGGTGGGAAGTGGGAATTCGTCGTTCAGTGGTACACTTTTGTTTTCCCGCGAGCCAGTTTACAACTCACAACACAAGCAATAAACTGTGCATGTTACACCACGTGCGACTTGTACTTTCACACAGGAATATCGATTGATGTCTTTATTTAAGTACTAATAAATACTTAATAAATAATTTAATCCTGAAGTGAAAGTATAATTAGTAAATATAAAATAAAATCACTGAGTAAAATAAATTATGATTTTTTATGAAAAAGTATGATTAAATGAAAATCCAGTAGGATCAACAGCAACATTTTACGAAAGAACAATTTATTTCGGCGCAAAGATTACGACATGTTACAAACAAAAAAATGACAATATAGCTAAATATGTTCGGAGTTTGTTTACGGTCAACTTTAATTATTGTTATTAGCAATTTAAAATTGATCAGAAGTCCTTGAAGACATTGTTCGCAAAGTACCGTAAACTTTGGACGGCGGTGTACCAAGTATCAAATTACAGAGTGCTCGCTTAGCTAATTGTATATTTTGATAAGATCCCAGAATGTGAATTTTTGAGTCAGCAAGAACGATTCTGGTCTTAGTAGAGTTCTCGATGGTGAATTTCGTCCTTCCACCCTTCCCTGCCACTCTCCCGATAGCTCTGGACAAGTGATCTCCTTTCAACGGCTTCACATCCTGAACTTCGAAAGAATCTATGAACAGATCTTCTAGTCGGATCAAAGCCAGGGCATCTTCAATTTCAAAACCACAGACAAAAGCCCGAATGAAATCTTCGGCTTTTTGGAGATGAGCGGATTCAACTGCAGTGCTCCCAGCCCTAATCTCAACATTCCTCGTGGACAAGTTGAATCGGATTTGTAAATCCAAATGCTCCACGATCGGTGTGTAAACCTTCATCCAATTCTCCTTTAGTGGGGTGTATCTATGGGCCGGGACTGGGACTTTACGGATTTCTGACTTCCCCTGTTTTTTGACTATTGGACCACTGTCCACCTCCATGACATCCGAGTTGTGTGCACGCTTCTTCCCACGAGTCTGCCGGACTTCCGCAGATTTCTGTTCCCTCTCCGTTTGGTCCATCAAATTGGCTACCACAGACCTTTCTGAAATTACCAGCAAAATTATTCATTAGGAATATTATATTAAATATAAATTCCCAATCAATTACAGTAAATCTCACAGAAGCAAATTAATTATTTAATTATAATTCTAAAAATGTCCAGACAAGTAAATCATAAAAAATTCCAGAATACAAAAATATTAAATAATGAACACAAATTTATAAAACGACAGACTTTATGAACAACTGCCGAGCAATTTAGACACACAATTTACCTTTTAATTAATAAAATTGTCCTTAAAGTTCCCAAAATCTCTCGAAATTGTTTCCCTCAACAATGTTTCCTCTGCTTTAAATGTGAATCAAGCTCAACAAATTAATTCTTTAATTATGAAAGTCGTTTTTAAATAACTTTATTTTATTAAGATTAATAATCCACCATATGAACTTCTCAGCGTTGCTTTTGCTTTGGATTTAAAAAATGAATGAAATTTAATTCACATGTCGGCACATGGCGAATTCAAAAAGTCCGCGCGTTTCGTTCTAATTTCCACCGCCAGATGACAAACGTTTGACTTTTTCGCATTCGGCGTCTTCCTTGGAATTAAATTTTGAATTTCAGGGGAAATAAATCTCGAACTCACGCTCTCAGACGCACGTGTTTCGAATTAATTCCTTTAATTTAAATTGCAATTAAATTATTTAAAATATTTTTTCAGTATTTTAATTTAAGAAAATCAGAGATTACGGAATTATAATTAACTTTATTGGGCTAAGTAATTCCTAGGAGTCTCCATCTATGGCTGAAGTTAATGGCGAAGAGGTTGACGGTGGGAAACAAACATTTGACCTTGAAATTAAATTATTTACTAAATAGAAAAAACCATTCGAAGGCTTCCAAGCAACGTTATTATATTTAGGTAATTGTACTTTAAAAAGTTGTGGTAATTATTCTGGTGTATTGTAAATACTTGAGATTCGGTGCTAGTAAAACTGCTAAAGTAAATATTATATAACATATCTTCGAATTGAAATAATTTTCTGTACGGACACACTTGTTGGTTTAAGTAACTCAAGGCATTTTATACATTTATATTATAGCTCATTCTGTGTAATTTCATTAAATTCTAAATATAATATTTGTAATCCTTATTATTCCTTTATGTTTTCAAGGTTTTTGAGTAATATTCTAATTTTTTGCAATTTTTTCGTATTGAAGGGACGCCAGCTGATTAAATATTGCATAACACACGTTACATCATTTGGTTGTTCTCTGACGTTCCTAACTGTTGACTGTTCATCATGGATCGGGTAAATTTTAATGGAGATATTTATATTATGGTTCTATTATTACTGTTGTTTGATGTTATTATTTTAGAATATTTTTGTACATTTTTCAAATAAATAAAATTGTTAATTTAATTCCTGTAGGACTTTCCTCCGCTGCTCAACGATAATATTTTAAAAGTTGCGACGGGACAGAAGCCCTCGAGAATCCCGATATGGATAATGCGACAAGCTGGACGATACCTTCCTGGTACGAAATAGTTCATAGTTCATGTGCTCAGGAGTTCATTTGGCTTAAATAAGATTTTGCTATGAATATTTATTTAATTAGGGAGTTGTTAATCCCTAGCATATAATAAATTATTATTATGGTTTAGTTATTGGGGTGTTATTAATACAAATATTTTACTGTGTCATTTTTAACAGAATTCAGGGAACTCCGGAAGATCCATGACTTCTTTGAAATTTTGAATACTCCAGAATTAGCGTGTGAGGTCACTTTGCAACCTATCCGGAGATACGATCTTGATGCGGCGATTATTTTTTCAGACATCTTGGTCATTCCAACGGCATTGGATATGGATGTCAAAATGGAACCTGGTGTGGTAAGCATTTAAAAAAATACCATTAACTTTATCGGAATGAAAACTGTGTTGAATAAATCGACAATTTATGGAGCAGAGATTTCCAAATCCTTGTGCAAATCAAATGCCGGGACCTAGAATTGAAATCTAATTAAGTCTATTAGGAGGAGCTGCAGAATTTAATTTGCCTGCAGAACATAAGCAGATTACGGAGTAATTAAACATTTTCTTTACAGGGCCCGGTCATTAAGTTCCCTTTCAAGGATCCTGAAGATGCTATAGCCAAATTGACACCTCCTATTGATTTTCAAGATAAGATGAAAGGAACCCTAGAAGCTATTACGTTGACCAGGAAGAAGTTGGAAGGAAAAGTGCCTTTGTTGGGATTTGCAGGCGCCCCTGTAAGATTGATTGTCTCATATTTCTGTCATTGCTCTAATTCCTAATTCGAATAATAATTTTTTTTAATAATATTCTAGTGGACTCTTTTGAGCTACATGATAGAAGGTGGCGGCAGCCGAACCCAGACTAAAGCAAAATCCTGGTTGTATAAGTACCCCGAAGAATCAACGATTATTTTATCGCTACTCGCAAATCATATTAAATTGTATCTTGCTGCCCAAGTTGCTGCTGGTGCTCAAGTGAGGCCCATTTATTTTATTAATGAATAAATTAACAAGTCATTTTAAAAGTATAATCTAAATTAAATCGTAATTTATCAGATGGTTCAAGTATTTGAATCCCACGCAGAAATTTTGGGTCCTCAATTGTTTACAAAATTTTCCCTACCATTTTTGAAATCGATTGTGGAGGGACTTCCAGAGAGTTTAAATCAGCTGGGACTTCCTTCCGTACCTGTTGTAAGTCCATGGAATAGTATCCAACACACTATTTATAAATAATAAAAGCCTGTTTTGTCTTAATATTTATTTTGGAAAATCCTGCTAGGTGGTATTCGCTAAAGGGGCTCATTATGCGCTAGAACAGTTGAATCAACTCCCGTGCCAAGTTGTTGGACTGGATTGGACAATAAAACCCGATCAGGCTAGACGTCTTCTGCCCGATAAAGTACTACAAGGCAATCTTGATCCTTGTGCTTTATTTGGTGACAAGGTATGGTTATGTTTCCTATTCCTATTTCATAATGCCCCTACCTATGTACTATCCAGAGACTTACTTTTACTTTTAAATCTGAGTTTTTATTAAATTAACTTTATATTAAACCATGTGTATTAACCCCTCCCCTGGCTAAATCCATGTTTCCTACATACAAATAAATTTTCAAAATCGAACATCATCATGTTTAATCATATCTTCTTCATTTACAGAAATCCATTCAGTCCAACGTGAATGACATGATTGCCAAATTCGGCACCGACAACTACATCTGCAACCTCGGTCACGGTATTTACCCCGAGACGCCTACCGACGGCGTTCAAGCTTTTATCGAAGCCGTCCATTCCGTTCAAATATGATCATATCATGTATAAGCAAGTTTGTTAATCCACATTGTGGATGTATATGAAGTACATATATGTTATGTTCAATCATGATTTCCAAGATAGATGTTATATTCTGTAGTAGATATGTTTTTACCAATTATTGAGTAAAAAGATCTGACTGAGACGAAAACAGCAGTTGCCATCATCTGAAGAATGGTATTATTAGCATTTGTTCGTAAATTATAGTATATATATATAGATAACTTATTTCTTGAAATCTACATACTTGAAATGCTGGACATGCTTGGATAACATATCAAAACAATAGTAGGTATACATTTTTTCTACTTTCTACCTCCCCAGTGGGATAATTTAGTTAAACTGAATTTAATTAATCTATTTAAAGGGTTCATAAGGCATAGTTAATATGTTTCAAGATTTTGATGATTTGATGATTGAAGTGGTACTGCTGTGTTGATGATTTAGTTCTGGAGTTACTTCATCTTCGAAGATACTTTCGCGGAGATTCATAGCTAGAAGTAGCATGACTCTGTACATACACAGCATATATTGGACACAAGCATGAAAACATTTTCCAAGTCTTTTTCACTGTGAGGAGGATGAATTGAGTGTCTAGTGTCTAGTTCTGATGAATCAGGATTTCGAATCAGGCGCCTTTTCCAATTTGAGGATTTTCCGTTCATTATTGGTTCATTGGCCTTTAAGTTTTTAAAAGCGGGAAATCGTTCTATGGAATATTTTTCGGATTGAAAATTTGTCTCCGGACCGACGGAGAAATTTTCATACATAGTACTACATACTACTTACTTTTAAAAATAATTGTGATTATTTTTTTAAAATCATTCCTGTGCTTCTTGAAGTAACTGAATAGTTTTATAAGATCTGTTTCCTTTTTTTGTGATTTTATTGTCAATTAAGTAAATTTCCAAATAAGTTAATGAATGAATAAATAAATAAATAGAAGTTAAATTAAATAAATAAATAAATAGAAGTTAAATTAAATAAATAAATAAGTAGAAATTAAATAAATAAATAACTAGAAGTTAAATTATATTAATTAATAAATAGAAGTTAAATTATATTAATTAATAAATAGAAGTTAAATTAAATAAATAAAAAACTGGTAGATAAACTAAATTAGTAAAGAAAAGAAAGATGGACTAAATAAATTAATAAACGCAAAATCAAATGGCTGATCTTGCACTCCTAGGACCTGAAGGAAGTAACTTGGTGAATAAATTCCCCCCGTTCACGTCCATCTCGGTGGTTGACAATATTTATGCAACACTTTGGGCCGCAATCGTCCAAGACGTTGAGAGTTTGGTTGAGGAGTTTATTTTGTGCGAAGAATGGGATTATGCGGCGTATAAAAATATTGCTGGAAGAAGAGATATTGTCCTTTTGCACAGGAGGTATATAAGAATTGAGTGTAATTTGCAAAATCTTATGTAGTTACAATCTTAAAATATACAAAAGTACACATCGGAATATAAAATTAATGAAATAAAATAATGATATTGATTATAATAAATTAGATATTATACATATATTATGCTGGTGTGAATAATGAGAAATACTTTTTTTAGTGCTTTCAGTGTCTTCACGCACGAGAGGCACTTCGTAGTACATGGAGATGGATCCACACGGGGTCGTCATGTCGAACAATTGCAAGCCTACCGGAGAATAATTAGTATTATCCTTCATGCCGCCAAAGATGTTTGGCTGGAGCCGCAAATGCCTTTACCAAGTAGGAATAACCTGATGGACTTAAAGCGAAGTATTGCTGGTTTATACACGCTGTATTACTTGTGGCATAATCAGATACCAATAGATCAGTATAAAATTCCCATAAGGTACAGCCCTCATGATCAAAACAGGGCTAGAGAAGTAGGAGAGAATTTTTTAAGTCTAGAGCAGCAAATCCCGAGCGCGACTGTTGTGAAAAACTGCTACAAGTATGTTATCACTGCCTTAAGCAAACGACGTGCCTTTTGTTATTCGTATATTGTAGATGAGGTAAATTATTTTTCATTTATTTTAGATTCGATTTTATTCGTAGTCATTTTATTACTTAAGGTATATGAACATGTTCTAAAGTATTTATTGGAACTTTCAGCCCAAGCTAGAATTTTTTCATTGGCAACAACTACATCTGAAAAATTGTTTCATGAGGAAAACGTTAACATCTATTAACTCTGCTAATAGATTCTCGGAAGGTATACTGGAAATGCAGAGATTGTGCACTTTTCTAACAGACATCCTCAAGGAATCAAGTTATATTGGAAGTATTCCTGCAAATAGAAGTGTCTTCTTCCGGAAGATGCTACCCACAATGGGTAATTATTGAAGCTAGAAATAAGGATACATTTAGCATTACTTTTGATTTTAGTACTGGATGTTGTGATTTGTAATTTTTGTCCATTTTGTAGTTGCCAAAAATGCGATTGAGCTTGATACAAATTTAAGTAACCCGTCTATTAGACTTCCTTTTAACTGTGTCAAAATTGCAGAGGAAATAAGCCAAACAATATGTACTAGTGCTGCATTGATAGAAAGACGGTTTCTGACTTTGGATTCTATTTTACAAACTGATCGGGCTCCAATCAAGATTCAAGGAATGGGATTAAAAGGCGCAAAGGTTATTTTACTGTTTATTTAACTGTTTTTGTTTGAATAGTTATTGTACACACTAGTGTAGACACATATGAAAAGCCATTGTCTGCTCTCTTGATTTTATATGCATATTTAGTAATACTTTCCTTAATTTCAGATGACCCAAAAGAGATATGAATATAATAAAAAAGAATACGAAAAACACAAGGCTCTTTTTAACAAACGTTGTGAAGAGCAACATGTTCCTACTCTGAAAGTAGCTAAGACCAGGAAGTACAGAAGCATGACCACTCCGGCTTGGTTTTTCATATGTAAGAATTTTCAGAATATTTTCAAGAATTCGTCAATGCAGTTGGACGACATAGTACAGAATGAAAGCGGTATAATATCAGAACCACAAATAGTAAACGTGTCTTCCGAGAAAACCACCGTTCCAGTTCAAAATGGTATAATGACGGGTGAATCGTCTGTAATTCAATCTCAAAGTGAGCTGTGTCTGACTAAGTCTACCAAACATGCTCCTGGTGTTAGAATATCAACTAGAGCCAAGAGGAAATCCGTAAAGTGTTCTTACGAAGAAAAACCAGCTAAACGCTCTAGAGTGAAAGCTATAAATGTACAACCTACAAAATCAAGCTAACCCAAATGACCAACTATTGTCATTAATCTATATTAATAGATATTTTATCTTTCACAACTATTGAAAAAACGATTCACAATCCGAAAATCGGTTAACGGATGGGAAATGTCCCAGTAGCAGCCGGAGGCGTCCTTAAAGTTTTTCAAGTAGTTCCAGTCTTCATATGTTCAGTCATCGTATTAATTAGAGGATTTTTCTAATACGTCAAAGCACACGAACCTTGTGTGTATGCCTCGTTACGTAACTTGCATTTATTGCATAATTGAATGAAGACCGTGAAGAGAGCTTGAAATTACTAAGAATATATCCCCATATTTTTAACGACATTTAGATGTTATGAATCATACATTTCTCATGTATGATTATTATTTATTGTTGTAGACGATCTATTTTTTTTTACTTTATACAAATGTAGTTTTCGTTTATGTACTTATTAGTACAATCAGTAAATATTGGACTGACACTAAACTTTCAAAGGAAGCAGGAAGAAGGTACATATACTGGAATACATTTAATAGGAACACGAGAATAAACTTATCAAAAAAGAGACAATCTTATGAATGTGCCACTGGGTTGATTTTGTTTTTTTTTTGTTTTATCAATTTGTTGAGAATACAAATAAATTGTAAAGGATTCCAACTTAAACTGTATACATATTTTGACTTATCATAATAACCATCTGCCAGTGTATTAAAATCTGCATTTTTGCGTGTACATTATCTGTCTTGAATTCCACATCACGGAAACGCTCGCATCAAATCAGATTCTATTTGTGTTGAACAAAGAAATAAAATAAAGAAATGTCTTCGCATTTTACAACGCGTTCAAAACGTCAGTCAACAATGAAAAACGAAATATTTCATAAATAATTTCACTTTGTCGGAGTAGTGAGATATGATTTAGGTCGAAAGCTGCTGCGAATTAGTGTAAATACTTATTTTGTTCCCCAATATAAAAGAACTAAATAACGTGCAAAGCAAAGAACTACACATTTACCATATGAGCACACTACAGGGACGAATGAATGTATCAAAGCTCTGATTAATAAATTTACTAGCTCGGCATTGCATCCAGGATTGAATATTAAATTTTTTGTCGACATATACACACGTGTCTTGGCAAGCATTTTATACATAATGAATTATAAAACTTGGAGTTTACAGCAGTAGCCGTCTTCCATCTCATCGTTTGCTTCTTGTGTATACTTTCAGCAGACAGCCTCTTAACTTATTATAGGTATGTAAGTTATCAAGTGGAAACGAAGCGAAAAATAATTTTCTCCTCGAGTGTTTGTTCGAAAGACATTATTTCCTCTTGCTCAGGAGCATTCAAAAAGGTTGACTTTGTACACCCTGTAATAGTATTTCCTTATAATAAAAAGTCTTGAAATGAAGATAATGACATATGCTTTATACTTATCCACGTACGCAATGACAATGATGCCAACATTCATACTTCATGATATTCAATAAAACTTTAAAGATATCAACAATCAAATTAACATGAGTTTTTTCAAATTAACATTTAGAATTTGTTAAATAAAATTTATCAATTTCATTCAGGAACAATATCTTAAGCTCGGAATATTAAAATTCATACGGACACTCTCGCCCCTCCGCGCAGCTGGTATACTATTGTTGGCATGGGGGAATGTGCTATTCCATGCTTATGGGATATGGTGTGTGGATGTGGAGAGTATTATCTGTCTTGTACCAATTTGTATCCCTTCGACAAACAAATTGGTACTTTTTAGATCCTTCGAGGACGATATAAATGCAGCTATCTATTCCACGGTGACTTGTGACTGTGACTCTGAAACCAAACCAGCAGATCTGACTTGGCTTTATGTAATAATACCATCTACGTACACTTCAAGACGTCTCTGGTGGTGGACAGCATATATCCAATAAAAGCTATCTGTTATCGTGGTAATTAAATATCATCTGGTAAAAGATATTGCAGCATCTTACTATGTACACTGGGATTAAATACTGGAGATATAATTTATTAGCGAACATATCTTATACATATATGTCCTAGAAAATTCGGGATTAGCTGTATTAAATAGTCTCAGAGTAAAATCCTCTCTGAGCATTAGAGGAGGTTATGTATTGGATAAATGCACTTACTATAAATGAAGCATTTTTCGCTTTGTCCGTTCCGTGTATTTTTACTTAAGTATAGCAATGAAATTATATTACTCCTAAAAATTTACATACACAAAGTTCAACCAACTAAACTAACTCATAATTTGCATTCCTTTCCTTACACTTTACAATGCTTTACATACATTCCTTTTAATATAATAATATCTCTGCCGAGACATCCTGCTTTAAAGTAAAGATATTCTAGAAATCTTCAACTTTCAAGTCTGGATATTGAGCAGATGTTTTACAATTCGCCTGTATTGGAATTCCTGAAGAACATATATGCATATTAAAATATAAAATTAAATATTAAAATATCTGCAGTGAGTTAAGAATCGCTTTGTGGGTATGAAATGTACTGGAAATATACATATATTTTATTACTGTAATAGTGGAATGTGGAAAGTAAACGCTTTAAGTATTTTAAAATTTTACACGTTTATACTAATTAGGACGCCAAGGCGGAAGTATGATACATTATGTCAGTATTATTGTATTGGTTCAAGAAATTTTAAGTATGAATAAAACAGGATACATGTAATACCGATCATATACAACCTGGTACTAATTCCTCCTTCACATGGTATATGCATATTATAACTGTCATGTTGAGTGGCGGATCGCAGCGTAATTTTTTGAGGTTATATAGGATATCAAAGAGGGTGGAAAATATAATATGCAGCATTAAATTACACATTTATTACTGGTCCATCCAAGTCGGGAAAGATACTGCAAATGTTACCGGCTCTATATCGTTTAAACAGCGTTAAAATATGATGATGAGGTACTTATTATTGTGAGTAAAAATATATGGTGGTGGCGAAGAGGCTATAGATATTATAGGTATACAGGTACTTATTAGGTTACTATAGCTATAGTATATAAGGGAGTATATACACTACTTATGTATATGAGTTGAACGGGAACGGGAGCTAGGGGAATCTCGAGAAAAATCTATTGCTATCAAGTGGAGTTATGTTTCTGATAGAGTTTTGATGAAGGCGAAATGTTTTTGGCACAAGGCATGCAGACGTGGTGTGTCTGTTTCTAAATGTATGAATGATGAATATTCAATCAACGAAACACCTGTGCCATATGGAGCTCTACAAGAATACCATGGCTGGAACAATTTTATTCCGCTCTTTCATTGAGGTTTCAATACTTTGCGTCCACAATGTTTCATCAAACAAGCGTCTATCTTCCCCTTATCCTACCACTGTTTTTCCATTTCAGACTTCATCATTTTATTTATTGAACAGCAAGCTTCCATTCATCAAATAACACACAACTAAAAGAAATTAGTCAGGGAAACATTGATACTTTTAGTATCTAAACTAAACTCATATAGTGTCTATGCTCTACATACCTGTTGTTTCTTCTACTTCCTCACCTCCCGGACAAAAATTTACTTTCCTATTACATTTGTACTTACAGCTGGCTTGACTAAATAGCTGATCCCTACACCGACTTAATTCAGATTGTTATCATCTACCATAGATAAATCCAGGGAGATTCAACGATATTATCCTGACACGACCCACCAACTCAGTAACTCCTAGTAAGAATTCTCACACATACAGACACACACTTTTGTGGCAGACGAGAAATTGACATCATTGCGTGCCAGACGAGCAAACAATAATTCCAATACAGTCGTAGCTAAATAGATTTCCAATTAATTTTTCAAACCTTTCATTTAGATAAAGTATTGTAAACTTTTTACTTCTTAGTATAACATCATTAGGCGTCAGTACATCATTTTCTAAAAAAATATTATAAGCACCATTTAAATGTTATTGACTACCAAAAATTATTATTAACAGGCTGTAGCAGTTTCTCTCTTTCACTCATTTACATGAAACCGCAAACAGACTTCTGCAAACAAGCAGACATGAGTATACTGAATACTTAGGCTCATCCTTCCTATTCAAAATTCTATCAAGTTCGTTAAAGCATGAACGTAGTACAGACTGCTGAGAAATTCAAATAGCTTTCGTATACTTTTATAATGGGTGATTAAAGTTGTCAATTGCAAATTTAATACTGCCTATCAGACTGGTAGTGAACGCCACGGAAAGGTTCCCATTTGCAGCACTACGGCGGTTCAATACACCACGTTGGGAATATGCACTCGTATATAAAACGTATCACAAGTTTCCAGTTCCTGGATAATTACCCGACCAGAGAGTGTAGTGAAATACTCATTTGCCAAGAATGTGAGGAATCATACTTCTCTTCAATCTCTCTTCCGCTGCTGGTAAGTTCTAGAAATATTTTATAAACTATTATAAACTAAACAGTACTGGTAGTGCATAGAAGCAAAGTTCTAAGTATTCCTTGATTGTTTTTCTTCTTTCCCATTTTCTATTTTAGGAAAAAATTGATCCCCATCTCCATATGCATGTAATATCAAAAGGCGCATTGCTAGTGGGCCACAGGCGGGTTTCTATAGGCAATCCGGCGAATATTTGCAGGAGTAAGATAAGAACTACATACCTCTTTATAATTTTATATTTCAATTTGGCTTCTATGTACATGCAGTTACTTTTATTGATTATTGCACGATTTATCATGTAACATTTAACCTCAAATTTTATCATATTTTAAACTAGTTAGAAACTATTCACTATCGATTTTAATGATCTCTTTATGTATAGAGACTTACCAAGTTCCTTTGCCTTTCTATTTATTAGCATACTGTGTATCATCGGCGAAGGAGCCTAAAGTACCAATTTCTATCTCTCCAAAACATAAGTCGGTACGTTATGATCCTTCACCGACGATATACAGTTTAGATAGGCTTACATACATGTATGTATAACACACATCATTCTTTCCGTCTGCACTTTTACGCATAAAATTATTTGAAAATACTTTTAGCTTGCAATTGAGCGACTGCTTAATGTGTGTACATGGATATGATATGTTATTCTTAGCGTTGAAAATTTAGTTGTCGACGTACATATCTATACTTTTTTTGATACTGCAGCATACTTCCAAGCAAGGACAGGCCAAGGAAGTGCAACAAAATCCATATGACTTACAAATTAGCTTCATCAGTGATGCCAGTCCAATAAATGAAAGCATCATGGGGGGAAAGCTTTTGACAGACATCATGTGGTTTGTGACTGTTCTAATGGGCAGTGTCTTGTAGTTGAATGCTCGTTAGTGCTTTCACAAATCATGGTACCTGTCGCGTCAACTAAAGTATCTTCAGCCAGCAGTTCATCTCTTTATAGAGCGTAAGTGTATTGTAATAATTATACATCCTTGTCGTACTCTTTGACCTATACAAGCTATGATCGTAAACTAGTAGAAATAAGATTAGGTTTTTTAAAAGTGAAATTTGTATCTTCATTTCTTCAATCTGATACAAACGTAGTATAAAAAGCTGTAGTTTTATATGCACGTAGTTTAAATCCATAGAACGGATTACTCCTGCATAAATTTCACAAATACATAAGTAGTAGAAGCACTTCACAATAAGGCTGTTGTAGAAAACGGCAAGAAAATAAATATAAATTGTTTATTTGAACTAAAATTTTGTCGAAATCTGTTTTGAACAATCTGTTTGTGTAAAAGTGATTGTGTGACGCAATTTGAAAATTCTGTCAGTCTCCTATAGGATATTCTCGAGGATTTTGGCCTCTTCAGTGTTCTATGCACTTTCCTTGTGATTGAAATGCATAATTTGGAAGCAAATATTGCATTGACGCAGCATCTGATTTGCTCAAGATAGATAATTTTCTTATGTTTTTTGGAGTTAATGTAAGGAAATTATATTTTTATTATTAAAAAAACCTAGTTATACAATATGTGCAAGATTTGCATTGTAGTGTGTCCTAAGATAAGATTGTATGGTAACATGTCTCGGTCAAGGAATTATAAAGGTATTAAAAATTGTCATGCTATTTGCAACTAGCAAACAGTCACTCCTTCTTTTGAGTTATACGAAACAAATTAGTTCATTGTCAGTTTAGCGACAGATTTATTTTCAGCTGCAATATAGATTAAATATTGGATCTATTATTAGAATTAAAGATTATATCAGTCGAAGATGTTTAATAGTTTCATTTACCTCATGCATTTGCAACCGTTCTTGTCCTTTCGTTCTGACGATGAGCTATTATTCATACATGTGTATATATTACTATCTTGCCGAATTAAATTAATCCATCAGGTCCTCCGTCCGATTTCCAGGCTTCGTTAATCCGTAGAGCTGTATATGTTCACATTGCAAGTATATGTATCCATGGATTCATTCCATGCTGTAATCCATTCCATGTATGTTATTGTTTCAGAAGGTGTTATTTTCAGTTACAAAGCTCTTTTAATTTTCAGACTATCAGCCCATTCAGTGTCATCCCGCCATAACCCCTCTCGTATTAGAAATACCTACATGAACTATCACATTAAACCTTAGCTCAGAAATGTTTCTTACTGTTAACCTACAGTTGTGCCTGGAAGTCAAAATTCACCAAACAACTGTAAACAACAAAAGATAACCAATGTCTGTCAACTTTTAAAATCCATTTAAAACCGTATAATTCTCCTGCAAGCACATTCCATATACATACTTCTGTAGTATGCGTAATATACTAGTTCCCGATTATATTTTTTTCAAAATTGTCTTACCTACTCCAAATGTGTTCTACTCCAAACGAGGCAAGAATGTCCTCATTTGAAGCGTGTCTACGTGAAGGTATACTGATTTCACATTTTAGCATATTATGCTGCGTACATGTAATCGTATAATTTTATAATATTGATGTGTATAATAAAAACGGATGTTGAGTTTACTTACCATATAATTAATCCGATTTTGTATTCTAATAATTTCACTATATTCTTCATAAAATCTTTAAATTTGCAATGCTTATATCAGCACGGCTCAATGTAAAGTTTTTCCACCATAGGACATTAACATCCCAAGCCAATTACTAGACTGGAGGTTTCTCTTCCTTGGCTTAAGGTCAAGAGTCAGGAACGAATTTTACATATAACGATAAGAAAGAAGGATGTATTGGTATTTGAAGCTACATTCTCAATGATAATCAATCTTGACACAATGTGATGTCCGCAACCTTGGTTGTATAATATCAATAAGTTGTGGATGCTAAATAGTTTAGGATCTGGAACTTCGTCAGAACTAACCCCAAGACAATGTTAAATAAACATATCCACTTTTAACCCATTCGTGGTCATAAAGTCATGTGTAATTATTCTTATACGAGTGTATAGGGAGTCTATTTTGGGTGTTTACTAAGGTTTAATACAATAGCTTTAATTCCAAATATAGTTTTCAATTCCAGCACAACCTGGAGAGTCAAGAGTAATTTTACGCAGTTACATAGGTACATGAATAGGCTTGCATACTCGTTGCCTGATGCTTGCATTGGGGCAACTTGATACTTATACATTGTTGCCTATAGCCAAAAGCTTTGGTGCACAAGAGCACAAGCCACGAGAAAAATTTCAGATTCAAAATGGTTCAATGCTGCAATAAGTTTGGTCAAAAACCCGATGTTTTATGTTTTACGGCCATTTTCGGGAAGGAAAGGAAGTTTATTATTATAATTGACCTGTCGTCCTAATTACGGTTACAAAATACAATATTATCATTTCATATAGGTACACATTTCAACAAAGCGGGCATAAGAAAGAAAAATTACAAATAATAGTCACAAGCCACAACGACACATACCTAGGTTAATTTTTGGTGTTCGGAATCTTGTTTTTATAAATTTCTACTTTTAAAAAACGGGCAGACTTATGAATGTTCTGTTTTTTAAGTTTGTCATGGGACTTACAGGCACTTAGAAGTTGAAATAAATATAAGGTCTATTTATTTGGTGCGTTGGTTATTATATACGATAAAATTTTATTACAAAACATAAGGACATTTTTGCATTTGTTCTAAAACAAATAAAATTACTTTATTCGCGATCTTATTTGCTAATACAGTACAAGTTTGGAGTCTTTTATATTTTAAATCACTTCTTTACCCTATAGTTTTGTATGTAATCCTATGTATATGGCAGAGAAGGAAGAATATAGGTGGTTCCAGTAGTTGAAAAGACATGTTTTATTTAGATAGATAAAGATAAATAATTCGTGGAAAGCATGTTCGTCTCCTGAGTTGATTTTAATTCAGATCCGGATATTAGCACAAATACATAAGCTTGTTTGTATAAGTGAAATTATATTCTTTCAGGCAACACTGCATTTCCAAAAATACATCATAATGTATAGTAAACAGATAACAGTGGTGTGATGTAAATGTGATATGATGTTGATCTAAGGATGTGAAATGTAGATATCAAACTCAAAGGTGTACCATATATGTCTACTTGTCTACAGTGGGCTCATACTGTATAAACTTCAGCCCCAATGATGCAACTGTACAGCATATAAGTATAAATACATCTAAACCTCATTTTCGTCTTAAGTGGTCCAATAATGAAGAATTTAAGTGTACGATATATCCAGGCCTGGAAACTATTAGTAAGCTTGCTGTACAACATCCGTTTAGGACTCGTAATTTTCTAATGTCTCTTTTCCTGCTGGAATGGTCATTTGATCTCTATTAAGATAACCAGAACACTTCCTTCTATTCCCACATTTCCAAAACTTACGTGTATCTTAATAATGTGTTAGATTCGTATGTACGAGTACAGTTGCTGCATCTCTCATATCTTCTATCTCATACCATCTACGTATTTCATGTATTCAATGAATACAATACTTTCTATTCTTATTGAATACCACTGTATATGATGCAAATGCCTTCAGATGATATACTAGTAGTTAGTATGATACTATACGTCGGGCAAATCGTATCCCTAGATTAATGTTCTTCTGAATAGTTTATTATAGTTTTATGACAAAATGAATGCCAGTTTTAAAATTTGTTTCCTATATAAAAATATTACTGAATTCCTATGTAGTCATCACAGGTGTAACCATTAGAGGTGAATAAACTTAAAGTTGATAGTAATACAATCAATAATTTTTCATTATTATTTTAAAAAATTAAATTAATAACACGGATGTAAGCGTAATACAGTTAACAACTAAAGTTAGACGTGCAGATCTACAATGGGTTTTAGTACGTATGAATTAACGGCGGTTCAGCGTTTCACTTCATTTGAGGATTAAAAAACCACTGACTTACATTCTCAAGCATTCAATCCATGATTTACAACAATAGGAAATAATAAAATCAGTAATGCAGAGCATATGGCATGAATGCTATAAGGGAAATGAATTCAATAAAGAATCTTATTATATGTGTGCAACGGCAATACTAAATTCCAAAATCATTAGGTTGTTTTTGTATAAGTCTCGAAAACTTACATCAGCAGTAATTTTGGCGTCCTCAACTCAAAATAATTCTAAGAAATATACAATTAAAACAAGGTTTAATGTCCGCGTAAAAAGCTGATATTCTCTTCTCCTGTTACAACCTTTTAGGATATTATGCAAAAGTACGAATATCGTGTATACAGTGTAACGTATCTACAGTTTAAGCTTATATTATATATTATCAAGAATATAATAAATTATCAACCACATTTCCTAGCTGCACTAGAGAGCTTCTATATTTGTACAATCTTTGATACTGTCGGGGTTACTTTTCTATAAAATTTAGTCTACCGACTTACAACAGAGCTTCCATTATGGTGTGTTGCTACGCTACCAGTGGTAAAATACATGATCACATTATATTGTAAGAAATATCAACAAGTTTTATGACATTTACATATATCATGTATAATAGGAGAATTGCTGTGTAATAAATGAAATGTGAAATGAAATCTTACGTTTATAAGACCTGAAGTAAGCACAGGCATATCTGCACAAGAAAACCCCGGAAATTATGCCCAATATGCAGCTTTTTATTAATACACCCCACAATATGATAACATGTTGACGGCTTTAGGGTTACTTAAAAAACTATTGACCAAGTCATTTCTGTATAAAAATCAGGACGATGAAATCCTAACATTGTAATCTTGACAGTAAATTGAAAACAAAGTTATGCAATTCATCGGATAGGCAAATACGGGCTATCCAAATATTAGATAGTCCCTTTGCAATATCCGTAAAGTAAAACATTCTTCTTCTCTGCTGGTATGTATAATAGGCATAAGCCTCTGCAGCACCCAGGCATTCGTCATGCAATTTATGTCGAATAGGGTAAGTTCGGTCTCAGTTTATTCAAATATTTCAAAATGACTCTTGGCGAATGGAATACTTAAGTGGTGGCACAATGTGATCTGTTTGAATTTTGAATATTACTCTCTATCCATGCTATTTTTATACAACTTTTGGTCATAGCAATTAGTATTTATAGCGGATATAGACAGTGAATTTACCATTTGAACAGGTCTAGAAACTCTTAAAAGCAAATGTTTGTAAGTTTAGGAAACTCCATGAGGTCATAGCTTATGAATACATTACTGTAGAGAAGCCTGGAAAAAAGACCCTCGATATACAGTGTATATATGACTCCTGGGATAAAATTAGTTTATGAAAAGGTGAGGAATATTATGGAGGATTAAGGTGTTTGCCACCGTATGCAAATCATTACGGTTGACATTACAATTGGCCATTGTCGCTCGAATGTGCATATGGATAACTAACTACTAATAGGTCTGGTGGTGTTTGTGTCTTGTGCACTTCTCTTCATGAATGTGGAAATTGTATGATGAATGGCTTCATGTATGCCTTTGTTGATGAGGTACTTTGCAGGAGTGTGATTAACGTGCAGTCCTTGTCGTGTGTCAGTTGTGCGTTTCAACCAAACGACTGATATATTTTTACTACCTCCCTTCCCTGTCCAGGTTTACGCCGTCAATTTCAACTTGCATATTTCCGATTGGCTCCGATCTACCTAATTGATTTCCACTTTATGGTTCGACTCTTCAATAATTTTACCCAGTATCATTTCTGCTCTTCAGACTGATCACTCATCACTTCCTTGAAGTTGTTTCAACAAGTGCTACGACTCCACACACCTGTGCAAAGTTAGTCAGTACCCTTAGACGGACTTATTGGTGCTTGCACCACACCTTCAAATATTCTTTGCAATACACACATACAAATAATGCAGTTACACATTCACCGTGCACCTATGCACGGTAGATGCGACCTGCTGAATCCTTCATTTGTGTATGAGAAAGTATAAATTGCACTTTTATGGTAAGTATTTTTGACCTAAGGATACCTGGAAATATTTATGGAGTTATGTAAGATACCTTTAAAACTTCTACTATAAATTTCCTCCTCGCCATACAAATCCAAAGTTAATATTTGGGAAATAAGAAGATTAATATTTGAAGTTTAATTCCTTAGTATTCTAATAGTACTTAAACGAGATTTCATGTATAAACACAAGTTAGCATAATAACCGAAAGATTATTGTAATACTCAAAGCACCATGTGTTACCATATGATGTTAGGGAATAGGAAGAGCGCCTGTATGGAGTCCACCTATTAGTGAGTTTTGTTAAACAACTTACTGTTGTAAGTGTAGTAAGTAGCTTTCTAGGAAAAGTTTATACTTACAGAATTCAAGAGATATCGTAAGAAATATTTCTTATTGAAAGAATCAACTACTCATTGTTAGGCAAACGTTCTAGGCTTGTAATAAGAAGGCAAATGCTTCAGACAATTGTATTATTTACGTACATACACCATTTTTATGCTCCTTCCTTCCAATCATTTCTTCAGATTCATAGTGTATTCATAAAAGTATGCAAGAGTATATATTTGATGAGTATTGTCGTATTTGTAACCTTAATAAATAGTACTTAGTTAACTCAAAGGTGATAGCAGGCTGATGAAACCGGATAGTTATATAGGTAGGTAAGCCAGTACATGAAAGTTAATCCAGAGAGCACCGCATTTACTTTTAGAACTATACAGTCTTTTCGAGATCTAATAAACTGTAGTTGCTGTAAAGTATAATAGCGATAGTAGTGTAATGTCTTATCCACTTTGTTCACTGTTCGAACCGAGTTAGTATTCACTGTAGTGTATGAATGTTATTATTACTATGCCGGATCATCTGATTCGTGTAATGTGACGTTTATGTTTCTATACATTTGAAGGAGTTGAATAACTTTGCAGTTGTGTTTAGAACTTTCAGCCATTTTCTACTTTCCTAGTTGGATGGCCGCCTGATCCAATATTTAAATATTTGGTTTACATAGTCTCAATTCCAATTTTTCTCTATTAATTTGTCTACCAGTCACACGGAGACAGGAGGGGATATCATTTCGATGCAGTAAATTATGGATACGTTGAGCGTGCATACAGACGATCTCCAGGTTCACTCAGTTTCAGGTATACACATAAATATATCCATTGAGACTTGCGGTTATGGCAACAGAACAAGCAATTTATCACTTTCTGTCGATATTTATGTAGTGAAACAGGGGGTTGTACTCTGCTTACTTAGGAAGATGGTTTCAAATGCTGAGCATATTTTTGGCTGTAAGCCAGCTCAAACTTATCAATACAATATACCGTGCAAAGTATAAGTGGAGGAAATCATGCGGTTTAAGTAAGTGCTTTGAAAACACATTGCATTATTTGAGTTGTTAAATTATTCTGGAGTTGACTTAACTGTGAACCACTAACTGAAACGACATAGGTAAATTATCAACACCGTATACTCTTGTAATCTCAATATGCAATCCAAATGGTTACAAGAATCTTTAGTGAACTAATCATAGCTATTTGTATCTATTTTTGATAGAACTTCCTATTGGGAAAAACTGTGTATTCTTTGAACGGATTTCATACAGCAGAAGATTTAATTGTCGGACTTCAGCCATTTATCAGTTTGACGTTAATGATGCTAAGTAGTAGCGCCGCAGGTGAAAGCAGTTCTTATATTACCACCCGCGCCCTATTGCTTAACTTCTGCAATTGTCTATCTCACTTATCCCAAAATCGAAGCCAAATCCGAAGGTCCAAGCTGAAACCACATTGCTTTTAAATATTCTGGACGAACGAGAATTGTATTGAAGTCAGAAGAACAACTCTTACCAAGACAGCCAGCCAGACCGTTTTTTGCCCAGCTTTAGAATCCTCAATGATGTAACAATAAGAAGTATCCGTAAGAGATAAATTCGTACACAAATAGAAGGAAGCACTTTGTGACGTGATTACTTTATTGTTAACAGTTTAAGCGCCGTGTGCCATTAATTTTTAGGGTAATTTCCTGGGATTCCCCAGTCATCATTGACAGTATCTAAAGATGTATGCAAATGGCTTGATTAGACTCGTCTTTAATAAATTCTCAAATTACCGTAGAATAAGTACGTATCTTACATATTAAGATATAATTATGTATGCATGATAGCAATATCTGGTTAATTTGTCCTATTGTCCGCTTAATTATTACTAAGTACGGACCTCATGCACTGCAATAGGGTAACGTATAAATCGAACGTATCCCGTTATATTTTCGAAAGTATAATCTATGACTCATGTGATTAACTCGAATTTATTATCTACTACTACATTTACGATGTTACTCATTTTGGACTTATCTATATACATAGCTACTTTACTTACTACTAGGTATAATGTGTATTGAAAAGAACGGCCGTGAGTAGCAGTCATTTTAGAGCTAGTCACTTGAATGTTAATTCACACTAATGAATCCCTCCGAATACAAAACCCATCAAGCACCCTCAATAAAAACTGGGGCTAGCAAACTGAGGAAGTGAATGCACACTAAAGAAGATGTATTGTCCAATTTTATATACCACGCAGGTATATTGTACACACACATATATCCCTCATACAATTGGAGTGCCTTAACGTCCCTTCAAAAGGGAGAAGGGTCGAAATGGCATTTAACAACCTAACCAAATACACACTCCCTTCCTTCAATGGAGCTAATAAATCCTGTACACTTATTACATACATCGTGTGGATACACTTTAAAATACAGGGCAGAGTAAGGGAGTACAGATCCTTTAAACATATGTATATTGTGCTATAAGTCTCGACCAGAAAATTTATGCTAACGTAAAAAGCACGAGTTGCCTTCCTATTCAGCTTCTGTAGTATGATGAACATGAGTGTGTCATAAATTATTACTATTGTGTTTATAAAGTATCAAAAGGGGAAAAATACTTTTTTCTTTTACCAAAACCACCTTTTATTTATAAGAACCTGTGTTTATAAACGTTTATACGCCAATGTTTTGTGGAAATCCACCGCTTATTTTATTTACACACGTAGCTGGTCAAACACTGGTGTAAATACTTCAATAAGCATTTTCTCATACATTCGTTAATGATTACCAACACGTACACCTATTACTATACTTAGAATAATATTGCATGTATTTCATATTACACAGAATTAATGATGTATTACAAATCAATAAAAATATATTCATGGTGTTTGATACTCCATTCCATGATGTGTCTACATGTGTGGCTCCTTCTCCTGTTCTTTAGCATAGCAAAATACAAGCTTATGTTCAACTAGTAACATTGTTGATGTAACAAATTTAATGGTAATTTAAAATATATTATTTAAATACTGTGACTATAGAATCTTCAATAAATAAAGTTAATAAAAACGTGTAAAAAGGGACAGAAACTTTTTGGAAGTCCTGTTTATTTTCTTTCCCTCTGAATAAATCCTCACTTGGAATAGAAATAAACAGCAGTTGCATTATTATGTTGAAACACACTTCAAACACAAACATGGGTATAATGTCCTGTATACAATACGAGTGTTAGATATCTGTGTTTATTTTAATATAAGATACAGAATTTGCTACTCTAATATTTAACGTTCTCCTGGGAGACTCTCTTAAAATGATTTCTTCTGTAGCACTCATTCAGCTTGTGCATAGGCGGAGCTTATAGTATTAAAGTTGATCCTCAGAAAAATAAATATTTAATGCCAGGTGCTCATAAAAAATTAGTATTTTGAGCAAAATGACGTGTAATTTAAATAATAAATTATGATCAGAGAATTTCGAAGCTAATGGAATATTAACAGTGCTTGAGTAATTTTTTGACGACTACTTCTAAAGTAAACTACGTGAATGCCTGAATGGGGTGACGCTGCTGAGGACATTGGTATGACTAATGCAGGCATGAAGGAAATTTTTGTATCAGTCTCATTCACGAAGATATTGTAAACACAATGTTTAGTTTTATATAAGTTCAAATGTACCCTACGTAATACCTCTTAACAAGCTAGAATAGTATTTAACAAGTTTCATATATAACGAACAAGCTACATCATTTGAATTATTTTTACTCAGGGTGGACTTGAGGGTTAATAAAATGTAAACGTTGCTCATAGTCGGTGATCACTTGAAAGAAACTGAATGGTAATGGCACAACTGAATACGGGACGACCGACGGATGGTCCTTTTAATCATTTCATAGAGTTCAATTGAGATCGTTCTTGATGAAAGGAAACTACGGATTGAAGGCCTACATTAATACGCTGCACGCTCACAACAGACGATCAAGTGTAGTTGTCACAGGGAAGAAGAGATTGAAAAGCATGTGGGGTTGGACACTAGCACATACGTTTATTAATAATCATCACATACCATTCGAGACATATTAAGGGTCGCGGCTTACATCCTGTCATCCATTTTCTTCAAATAATCCACTGAACCACCACCGTTGGGTCAGTCCGTGTGTGACTATCGTCTTTCGCACTTCCATCGCCTCCTGAGTCAAGTACCCTAACATAAGTGTAACAGTACCGCTTGCAGCTTCTACATCGACAATTATTTTCCAACAGATTAAACTTTCATTCTCTATATTCCGTCTGTTTTATTTTACTTAAGTCGATTTTAAGATTCAAAGCCGTCTTTAATAATTTATTGTCAAGTTTTTCTGTCCAAGGATCACGAAGAGCAATATTATATTTTAAACCAAGATCTAGAAGTTACCATGTGTCTCTTGTATTTTTTGAATCTCTCACAGTTATCTGGACTCTGCACATGAGCTGCATGCATATAGTACGATTTAAGCCTCTTAAAATTATTACCTGTTGCACAATATACCGGCGACGATGTCAGCTGGATTAGAAGTAGGCGTCAGGTTTGAGTCTTGTTGATAGAGATATTGCTGACAATTGCATCCATCTAAGTTCTTCCCAAACTACACCAAGATTTCCTATTTCCGTAGGCAAAACATCAACAAAATCCCTATTTCGTTTCTAAGTACTAGTGCCGCAGGAGAATGGTGGTTTGATACAGCTCCTGCTGCTCCAGTGCTTATCAATGGAAAGGGTGACACAACATTGACACACGTAGGACTTCAAGTCCTTCTCCAGGGATGAACGCCAGCTAAATTCTGTGGTTTGGTGTGCCTTCAAAGGGCACATAAGGTTTCTTTGACTTTGTGTGATTTCAACAAAAGGTACAAAAGTTTTATTTCATTTCGCGTGAGTCACGGTATGACGTAATTGATTTCTTTAACTGTGAAATAGATTTCTTTTTAAATCTTAACTATTTTCCCCTTTAATTATTATAATAATTCTATATAATACATGCCATGAATATCTGTGTTTGGATGCAAATTATTCGTTTGAATTTTTCTTTCTTTGTGTTGCATTGTGTATGTGCTTTCTTATTTCGCTCCCGTAAGAGAAAGTAAGGTATAATACATGACTGTAGTCGGTTAAATGAAACCTTGAGGAGATTCATACATACCTATGCAGGATTAAGTACAGGCGACAGCAAAGCAGAACATGTTAAAGTCGTCAGAGGTACGTACAGAACCTAGATACACACCGTGTTGCAGGATTATATAAGTGTACAATTGTACATATATGTATACTGGTGGATACATACGTTTGACGTCCAACGCTCCGCTTACCGCTGATTGAGAGGAGATGAAGCTAGTATTTAAATATATCTGTTTGTAAACTTGTGTAATATAATTTGGTAACACACACTTTATGTACATGTTTTATCAGAGTGCAAATACATGCCCGTCATTCGATCTCAAGGCTGAGCAAACAGTATGGTTAAATGATGTCGGCATGGAAAATCTCGTGATGAACCTTGTAGAAACTGAACGTTTTTAAGCAGCATTTCATTGAATTGACTTTATTGTTTTAATTTTTACGTACTTATAGGTATTGTACATATATCCAAGGATCTAATTTGCATCGTTCAGCAGTCCTGCCAACATTACTGTACTACTGTACACGTTGGATAGAACCTTTGAATATTGTTTGCCTCTAAGTTCATTTTTTGTATAAAAGTCGTTAAGCCTTATTAAAGGATACACTTGTGAATCTCATCCCACAAGTTCTGAATATGCTGAGGTCAACGAACATTTTAATTGTAACAAATTAGTTAATCCATTTAAATGAAAGTAAGAATCAAGTTAGCTGTCAGACAGCTCTTTAACACTTGGTTGAGTCAGTTGGCACTACCTAATTGAGAGTTAGGCATAATTGTGCTAAGCCCTCGAAAGACTGGTTTATTTCTGATGTGTCTTACACTGCATGAAAGAGATATATGATGTTTATGAAATTATAAAGGGTTTTTAAAATTTATTAAATAACTAACTGACTGCTTGCTAGACCTGAGAATGATTTGACATTGGTCAACTTTAAGGATGCCATCCTCGCGAAGTTGCAACCTTGTACTTAATGGTTTGCAAGGTCCCTGGCTTTTTGTATAGAATATTATTTGAATTGATTTTGCAGTTGCAATATTGCTCTTCATGCCAACTTTATTTCAGATTGCATGAAAATGAAAGATGTAAAACGGTTTTTAAGTAAAGAAAGCTTTTACTAGAATATCATAGTGTAAAGCTATAAAAGCGACATTACGTTATTCTTGATGAAGCCGATTCAGCAGCCAATAATAGTGTAACGTAACGTACTCTAGACAAAAGGATCCACATTTCATAACTTTATTAACTTGTTATTCCAGTGTAATAACTGGTCTTCCAGACATAAACACATGAATATACAACAAAGATCTCTCATCTTTGTAAGGGAAGTAATAGCGTACTGCATCCAGAAATATCTACATATATCGTATTAATAGAGTTGACCATAATAATAAAAGGAGAGCCAAAATATTAAAACGTAGTTTAAGATTGACTCCAAGTATTTCTTGAGTTTGCCTTGAGCATATGATTTCAAGCTTTGTTCACAACACAATGTTCGAAAAGCATTCACAATTTAATGTACATAAAGACAAAGTCGTAATACTTAATAATTATATACTTATTTAATTACATCCAAATTAATAGCTTATATATACTATAATATAGATATGTACATACGATATTTAAGCAACGCTGTTACGGACTATTCCTAAAAATAAATTATATAATAACTATTATAAAATAATGTCAACTTATTTTTAAAAACCTTTTTAAAAAACAATAATATTACTGTTTTTATCAGGCGTAACCTGCTGTACCGAAAGCTCGAGATTCATAAATAAAGCTTGTCATGTTCAAACCAAATTAAAATGGATAGTACCTAATATTATTGTTTTTCATGAAAAATGTTAAAACTTAATAACTTTATTTATATGTTTTTGCACTGGTGATGAAAATTGGATGTCTCCGAAAGCTTCGCAGCTACTAAATTAAACTTTCTATCATACCGTATAAAATGAAAGTATTTGCGTTAAAGTATTCTTTTTCTAGTTTATTGCAGTGAAAGCCGTTAAGCAAAAGCACTTCAACAGCATTACCTACTTGCGTTTGGGTCACCGCTCCATGTTGTTGAGAGAATTATATGTCTGCGTTGGAAAATGGTCACAATCTTTTAATAAAATTAAGTTTAAGGTTAAAAAAGATTGTTTCGGCGCTAACTTGCTTTGAACAGGTGAACTTAGTAAAGGCTTTTGACAATAAAAACTTTTGCCCGTTTCAACAAATAATATTACAAAACAATATGAGATGTGTCAACCGATAATTACAACGCTGAAGTACACTAACTGTATCATCAGTACAATGTAATTTGTTATATCTAAATTGTGCTACTTATGTGTTATGATGACAATGTTAAATATAAGTACCTATATTTTCTTTGAGCTATATTGTCAACAGTGCTGGCGATGTATCTGTAATTGTGTAGTATTACAAAACTATAAATCCGTATAGGAAATTCACAATTCTGTACTAAATAAAGAGACAATTTTTATTAGTAAAATTGCTTGTTTGTCTCTGACATGAGTTTGAGTTTTTCCTGATACTTCCTTGTTGTGCGTAGTTCATACATAGTATAGGAAGAGAGTTACCTTTGAAGATGTACGCTTGAAAAGTTAGCAGAAATATACTACAGATCTGTACAAACCTTTCTCAAATAGACTCAACAACTCAGCCTAAAATTGTGTTGACATTGTTTACTTGAACATTGATAATAACATGTCACAACAGTTCCAGGAAAGTTGCCATTGCGGGACTGGACAATGGTTTAGCAGTTAGTATGTATTTTGTAAAATGCACGTAAATGTTACCAATGTATAGTAAGCACCCCGAACACAATATGGATGGTACAGTCTAGTAAACTAAGGAATACAGATATATTAAGTATGTATATTAGTCTTAAAAATATCACGACAGAGGCTATTTATTTCAAAATATATTTATATTTACCTGTATATATTTATAAATAAACCATGTGCTACTAATTTTATCACAATCCAGGCTATGCAGATTTCCCATAGACTTCCTCCGTAGTAAATTTAATTTCCTTGTGGACAATCAGCCCGCTACATGATTTATTTGGAAGACAGCATCCTGATGAGAAAACCTTTGCTGAACTTCAGTTGGGAGAATGGCTGAAGGGTACCGAATTTCCTTGGGTGCGCTGTAAATGCAAATATCTAAAGAAGATTGAATACAAAATACGATGGTCATGATAATAAAAGATAGATTCTACCTACGAACCTGATGAAGGACAGTTGTCCGAAACGTCGTTCCTAAAATAAAACTAATTGTGTATAATAGTGAATCATTACCTCACTCATTATTAAAATTATATATACGTTCACTTTTGCGTCTTTTCTTATACAAAAACAATTAACATTTCGGCGCAAACTTTGCGCTTTCGTGTTCGTTCACCGTTCACATAAACCGTTCACAATTTTTTTTAATCCTTAAAAGATTTCAGATTTAATTCAAAATGGGTAAAAATTAATAAAACAGAAGTTACTTGATCCAAATGTTATAATTTGTCAACAAAAATTACTTCAAAACTTTAAAACTCTTCACATCTCCACTCTATTCCGCAGTTTTTGGCATTCTTCCTAAATTACTTGTAATTAATAACGTATTAACTTTTGCAGTGACAGATACTTTGCATAATAAATTTGGAATTTATAAAATTTATTGAAATTAAATTAAAAATGCAAGCAGAAGCGCCACTTGAAATTTAAAAAATTATAAGATATTAACGTTAATTTTTGTAGAGCTACGTTCAGGCTTTATATAATAAGTAAAGCATAATACATTATATCCGTGTGACGAAACACGGAAAACTGACGTGTTTGTCATTCGTTGCACCTCTAAAAATAATATCGTGTAATAAATATTTTTTCCATAAGAATAAATGTTTTCTGATCTCATCTTACTTTATAGCTTTTTAAGGGCAGCGCCACGTGCCCTTCATAATTAGTGGATGTCCATACACCCGCTTGCAGGTTGCACGATAACTCAATAACTCGTCGTCCGGGTTTGTTCAAACTTGGTATACATCAAACGGCATGAACCAAGAATAAGATTGAAGATGAGCCATGTCGGTCGAACTGTCTCGGAGTTTCCCAAGGTTTTTTGAAAATTCTATCCATGAAGAACTTGCTGAAACTTGGTATACGCAAACCTGAGGCCCGGGCATTGTTGATTTTGAAAATAAAATTCGATTGAACACTTTCAGAGTTACCTGGGTTTTAATAGGTATTTATAAATGGCCCGCATTTGTAATAAAATTCAAAATTATTCGGGATAGAAAATGCTGCATTTAATTTAAACTCATTGATCCACTAAATATAACCGGATAGCTACACTGGCGCTGCCCCTTTGCTCCAGCACCCCTCTACGGGTGCCATAAATAGTTGCGAAGCGACGATTTTTAAAAATATCTCGTACCATTATCTCTTTGCGGTTTTGCGCCGTTAATATCCCTCACAGTGGCCAAGAACTCAACTGTGGATGACTTCTTGAAAGTCACAGAGCTATTCAAAATAATTCCCCCCGTGATGGGCTCAACCCTATGTATGTATGTATGCTGACGGTTCCTCCTATCCTCCATAGGAGGAAAGCTCAGGCCACTCAATTTCGGGCCCATTGCTATACCGTGGTCGCAACCTTTCTGTACCGGCTTCCTTTAAGGTGAATACATAGCTACAAGTAGCAAGTATTCACTTTTCTAATTAGGAGAGCCGGCTGTAGTCTACACATAAGAAAGGAAGGAAAGGACATGCAGGAAGCACAAATATATAAATATAAGCAAATGAGACCCCCTAGAATCAGTTATCAACTACCACAACAGCCCAAGCACTCACACAGGCTTAGGTACTATGGTATGCGTGGCTAAAGTGATAGCTAGACCGATCCACGGGGTCACGTCCGTTCACAAGATAAGCGTGCGAGAAATATATTTCCTTTGTACTTATCAAGGTATCTTCCTACAGAAATCCCAAGGACACTGATAACGGCGTGCTTGTGCTGGTAAAGTGAACTGCCTGTGCTTGAAGCGCACAGTGGCTTTAGGGTGATCAAAGTAACAAACCGAGAACTTTTTAGGTCCCCGAAATGTCACAATTCGGCTGTATCAGTCCCCGCCGTCGCCGAACCAGTCACTTCTCACAGCACTTGCACAATTATAATCAGAAAAGTCCCGTTCCCTGTAGGTGGAGGACTCACAACAAAAATTGTGTCCTCGTAGTCGCCAGCAGTTCTCGTCCCCAGTGGAATTCAGCCGAGTCAAACTAGGAGCAGGTTCTCTACCCTCCACCTTCGAGGAGAGCTGGATGCGGACTATCGGGCTCAACCCTAAAAGGAGATGAGGATACTGAGGATGCAGAAAATGCTTCCAATAATTTTAGGGCTCAACCCTAAAATTATTGGAAACACTTTCTGCATCCTCCATATTTAATCTTGACCCGGAGCCACTCCCAAACCTGGCAAGGGTTGCATGAAATATCAAATTCCAACTCCGCCTCTTCATCCGGATCCCAAGCATTTAATTGTAGAACAGTACATTCCGGTTGTTTGGATTCACTCAAATAAACGACAAAATTCCTTTTGGTAAACGGGTCTTCGTCATTTTCATCTTTGACAGGGATTTCAATGGTGGCAGCCGCAGTTTCTGGCGGTTTCCCCTCATCGATCGCCCGAATCGCAACGGGATACACTCGATCTTTCTGTTCAAAATCCAATTTCCCATTGAGCCGAATTATCCCCGAATGCTCCTCCACAATGAATAAATCCATTTCCGGTTGACTCGCAATTTGATATTTAATTGACGCATCCTGGCCGTCCGGATCATGAGCAACGGCTTTAAAAACTTGGGAATCCATTTTCGCCGTCTCATTTACATAAACTTTATGATTGTCGTAGGGGAAACCCGGTTTCAAGTTTAAAACGGCTTGAACGATTAAAATTCCGAGCTGGCCTGTGGTCTTCCCGGAGGAATCCGTCGCATTCACGATTAACTTGTGTTCCCCGGACTCGGACCATTTGATCAGCTTGCTCAATCTCAATTCCCCGGTGTCAATGTCAATGGAAATTCCAGAATTATTCATGGAGAGATCCTCAACGGAGTAGGAAACTCGGAGATCTGCATCCGTGGCCGTGATAATGAATGGCGGGTCGAATTTTGATATTCCGTCGGGGACGCTCCGACAGATTTGATTGGTTGTGGAGCCGGGGAGTTTATCGAAAATGGGGAAATTATCATTTGTGTCGAGGACGTCGATATGCAAAATTGAAAAACGGTATCCTCCACATCCTTCCCCGCTTTGGCTTTGACAAGAAATAAATGATGTTTTTCCCGTTCAAAATCCACACATTTCCGACCACATTTGATGACCCCAGTGGATTCTTCAATTTCAAACTTTCCGCGCCGATCCCGATCAGCGAGTATTTCATCCCTGGGAAAGGTTTGGTCGTGGACACTTGCGTGATGACGTCACCTTCTAAAATATCCTCGGAGACGCGCGCGCGCGGAAGACGTTGTTGCCGAATTTCGGCAGGGACTTCGGACCTTTGGAGACTTCGATAAGGACGTTGATCTTCGAGACTAAATGATCATTTTGATAGGCGCTGATTTCTAGGTCAAAGGTCACGCCGGGCTTGAGGAGCGAGATGTTATGGACCTCCATGGTATGAGCCTTTTGATTGGATTACGGGATTTTTGTCGCTGGGGGTGACGAAGATGAAAACATCGTACGGCGCGGGAGTAGAATCCGTCCAATCGAATTTTAGCGCAAATTTTTAATTCACCGCGTCCACATCCAAATCTTCGACGTTGAGGATGTTTGGAAAGACATAGGACTCATTGACCTCATAATGGACTTTGAATGGATGGGAAAAGGAGGATGGGGAAAATGTTGGTAGGAAATCATCGACAACAACGGTGGTTTGCATTACTAACGTGGGCTCGATCAACACCTATCCCCCAGATCACTTGTGCAATGCATTAAATGCATGTGGGAAGGCGCAACCCTATGTATTAAACTCTCCTTGGTTGAGGAGTGCCTTCTGCAGTATGTACGGACAATGTAGAATGCCATGCCTTAACCTAAAGGGAAAGGAGTGCATTATAGTATAAGAGTACATACATCATATTTATTACACCGTATAAAGAAACAGAAGAATACAGATTTTTAATAAAAATTAAAAATTATTATATAAAATAATAATATATATATTATTTAAATATACTATATTATAATTGTAAAGACAAAATGTTACTTATCCAAAATGGCGTCGCATAGTATTTTGTGATATGTAATTTGGAATCTCTGCGCATAAATAAATAAAATTTAAAATATTTTAAAGTTTCTTCAATTTTGTATGAAACAAAATATTAATTAACACATTCAAGAGTTGCCAGTACATAACACAAACCCTATCAAATAATTATTAGTGGAATGAATGAAATGTTTATTTTTTATTCGACCTGGCTTTACATATAAGTACATAATTATTTTCTATGAAAATGAAATACAAAATATCATGATTTGTAATCCTTACTTACTTCAAACTTTACGGTTTACACAACTGGGAAAATTGTCAAGTTCAAGCGGTAAACTTAATGTTGCAGCTTACTCACAAATTTTACGCAAAAATCAGCACTGATTTAAATACATACTGACAACTTTAAGTGTTTGCAGCTGTCAATGGACGCTTCTTTCTTATTTCCTCCGACCAGCACTCCAGGTGTTTTCTGCCATACCCAAGATGCCTAAGTTGTAAGTTGGGTATCTCTCGCTACTTGAGGTGCAAGGTGGGTTATCCCCATTTCTCTTAAATGCAAGATAGGCTATCCACCATTGTGTTACATAAACGTATAACGGGTTAAACTCCAATATTTCCAACCACTTTTTGATAAAGACTATAAAAAATGTTTTATATTAATATAAGCGACTATAGAGATGTCCATTTAATTTAGATTACAATCCTCTATATGAACAACTGAAGTTAACCCACTTTGCAGCACTATATTTGGATAACTCATCTCGCATTTATGACACTGACAATTAACCCACCTTGCACCTCAAGAAGCAATATGGGAGAAGCATCATTCCTTCTTTCCTTTCTCTCTCGGGATAACTTCTGAGAGTAATTAAATACATTGGGCAGGGTTTAGGTACTTATAACAGTGTACGAAAAAGGGTTGCACGGTTACGTCCTTCTTACTATAGGCCATTTGAGCCTCTCATCTTCACGTGTATTACAATTTACGGAATTCGTATTCCCTACATTCAATATTTTTAAATCAGAATTCACGTACGTTGTAAATTACCATCATAATTTTTGGCTTTCAGTTCTAGTAATATTACCAAATTGTTAACAGAATATTGAGGTTTGTTATATTCTACACTTAAAACGGAAGAATTTTCATGCTATGTCGTGTGAAAATTGAAAAAATCAAGTTAAATTTAAATAGATAAGTTCCTAGAGGCGGTAAATAAATTTCTTAGAGGTAAAAATTAACATGAATAAAAACAAGTTAACACAAATAGCAATACAGTGGAACCTCGCTATAAGAGGCCTCCATATAAGAGAATTCTCTCTATAAGAGATCCTTTGGGCTCGCATGTCATACATGGTTATATGCATACGAGCTCTCTTTATAAGAGAATTTCTATATAAGAGACTGGTTTTCGTGATTTATAGCGTTCTCTTATAGCGAGGTTCCTGTGTATATGAATATTTGCTTATAGAGAGAGTTAGTAAGGCTATGGAACCTGCAGAAAAATATGTTGCGAGAAAAAAAATACTGCAAAAATATATGTGTGAAAATGAATTTATTAAAAATATTTGTGCAATTGACGTAAGAAAAATGTTGAAAAATTGTCACAATTTCGTTTACGTCAATTTAAATCTAGACGCAATTTATAGGCAGCTCCGGTATCGTAAGCATTTCCAAATGTAAGGCCGTGTTGCAAAATTTGCCGAACCGAAGAAGACATCTTACAGATGAATCAGGTGCGATTTAGTTTTCCTTACCTGCTCACTAATTACAATACATAGTAACATTCTGAGGATTTGACTGAGGTTTGAGTTCCCAAGTATTTTCAAAAAGGAAAGTTTCGTATTTAATATATAATTGACGACGTAGCTACAGTCCCGTTTGAGCATAACAAATTTTTTATCAATGTGTCACTTTGAGTTCTATAGTACACAAGATTTTGTTGTCATTATTCAGTTCAAAATAAGAATAGAATATTGATATATATACAATTACAATTATTTTTTTTACACAACTTGGTTATTATTACTGAATTTGTTTGCTCAAATCCCCTAAGATTAACTACAATATTTGCGTAAATACCGACTGTAAAACTACATGATTTACTAAATTTTTCAAATCAATTATACTACATGCATTTCCCCACAACGTCTTCCTACCAAGCGTAAACAATATCATTATTGACTGACAAACATGATTTTGCGGAGCTTTGGAATTTTGTTTCCGATTTTCTATGTAATGCTTTTTATATAACAGCTGTAGATTCTTAAGGATGGGGGACGAACTATTTTATATAGTGCAGTACTGCTTTTACAGTGTGTAGATACTCAAAATGCGCCTAAACATTTTACGAGATGTAAATAAAATTTGAACTGACGTGTTATTTAACACTTTAAAATGCATTAAATTTTAGTTTACCGTGTTTTCGATTTTTCTTAAAATATTTCGCAAAATCAAGAAAACCCAAAAGTAGAGGTAACAAAGGGTTATAACAACACTTTAAATGAAAGCGTCATTCAAATGGTAAATCAAATGTTTTTATTATTTTAGTGCGTTAACGTTTGCTGTGCAACTTCAGTATATTTTAAAACTAATAAAACATGAATTATAAAAATAATAACGTCAACTATAAAAACGGTATGTATATATATATTTGTTATTTTGTACTTACAGCCTACAACTTAGAAACGGGCGTGTTCGTCGTGGTGAAATTTAAATTATCCTCCATAAGAAGAAAAACTCAGGATTCAAAAATGTGTGAGTTAATACATAATGACGATCAAAATAAATATGTTCAACTGCATAATAGAATTGCAAATCGGCTGAGACTACAGCAAATTAAACCACATATTAAGAACTGAAAAAAAATATTAACTCAAATATTCCAAACGAGAGGTTTATATCTAAATAAATCTGAATAATAGGTAAAAACAACTTAAAAAATGTGGATATGCAGACATTTTCAGTAAAAGATACGTGGTTTAGTATAAGATTCTTTATTAACTGCTAAGCTTTCAATCACTACAGTCCACTCTCGCTATAAAAGACATCTCTATAAAAGCACTCTCTCCATAACAGCACTTGTTGGACCGCCCGTGGGTTTTGCTGTGTTATTAGATTCCTCTATAAAAGCACTCGCTATAAGAGCATTCGCGCTATAAAAGTCTAATTTCCCAGGCCGTTGAGGTCTATAGCTCTCTTTATAAGAGCATTTGTTTGTAAAATTAAAATTTTGCCTGTATTTGTACTCCTGTCTGCTGTTTTATTAACGAAATGTTACCTTTTGAAAAATATAATTGCTACTTTAGGTTTTTTTGCACCAGTTTCATCAATAAATAAATAAAATAGGCATCTATTATTCCCTAATCACACCTAGACGTTTAAAGAAAGCAGTATAGGAATATTAGGTTTAAATTGTTTGTTTAGAATACTTAGAAAATAATTGGGCAGAGAAGTTTCTGTGAAATGCAAAAGTCTAATTAAGTCTAATTAAATATAAAATTATTAGTTAGTATAAAGAACACTCGCTTTTAAAAAATTATACAATTTTTATAAGTAATAAATTAAAAACTATCAAGGAATAACCAATATTAAATTAAAACCAATGGTAAATAAAATAATTAAAATTATGTACTAATATTTACAGAATTGGCACTAGGAGCTGCTGGAAAACATAATAATATCTGTCAAAATACAGCTTTAATATATTAACGCTTTTTGAAGCGTAATAGTGTTTTACTTTTAATAGTGTTTAGTGTTTTCCCTCTATAACAGCATCACGTTATAACAGCACTCTTTAATGGTTTTATAGTGTGCTCTTATAGCGAGAGTGGACTGTACTTGCTAAAATCATTTTGCTACAGCTGCGCTGCCTTTTGCAAACCGCCCCTTTGTAGGGCGGCTTAAATCGTGGCAAAGCGATTATTTTTAAATTTTAAACATTTAATAAGTGTTTACAAATTGAATAGCAGAATTCTAAAGCTGATTACAATTCAAATAACAAGCTGGATTTATTCGTCAAATACTAATTGTAATAGTAAATTGTAAATAAAGTTTTACTATTTCTTTCTGTAAAACGGTAGTCATGATGATTCTAAGTTTTGAATAAAACGAATATCGCTCTTCGAGGTTCAAGGTGGTATATCTCCAAAATTCCTAAATACAAGATAGTATAACCACCATCATATTGATGCAAAGTAGTATAACTCCAATTTTACCTTTAAAATGCATTGAAACAGAAATTTTGCATCCAGAAGTATTTTACATTTTCAGTGCAAGATGGTATAACCGCCAAAAATCTGCTTCCATTTTTCATTCAAAAAGCATAGGATACATTATAGAGAATTATTATTATTATGCGCTATGTTACTTTATTAAAACGTCATTGAAATTGTTGGAGTTATACCATCTTGCACTTAAAATGATGGTGGATATATCAACTTGCATTTAAGAAATTTAGAGTTATACCACCTTGCACCTCGAGGAACGATATGTGGTTTTCTTACTTTACTTTTATCCGAAAGCAAAATTATTTTACGAAAAAATTTCTAATTGCGACATTCAAAAATTAAAGTTTACCTTTAGATGGCGCTGAAACAAATTTTCTATGCGTAAAAAAATCGCGTAGCTAAAGCAAAAAATGTGCAAAATTTATGCAAAAATGCGCAACCTTCGGGGCAAATATTTATTTTAAAATGTAAAATTTGTACACCAATACATCGTCAGTAAAGGATCTGAAAGTACCAATTGCATGACTTGACAGTGTTTTAAACTGACAACGCTGAAATGTTCAAAATAATAAAGTCAAAAAGTACAACACATGTTTAAACGTAAAGTCCTTAGTTTTGGTATGTTTAGACATTAGCGTAAAGTGGATTTTGGTACATTAGCCACGCATGCAGTTGGTACTTTCAGATCCTTCGCCGACTACATACTGCGCGAATTGTGTTAAAATTCTGAATTGTATAACTATTTCACCGTTTCAAAAATTATGCAAATAATAAAACCCGTATTCCCTTGTTGAATTTTTAATGCGTTCTGTACGGAATTTCTATACATTTAAGGACAAAATACTAAAGGGCCCGCCGTAAGCTTTAGACTCGAAAAGGGAACCTTCCGGTCAGAACAAGCGGGAAAGCCTGATGTAATCTAATAACGCCTTGGGAAACATGCGTTTGGCATTTCCATTCTCTTTAAACTGGTTCAACCACAGTTTGAAATCACTATGTGGGATTATCGGCAATACTTTCTGTAAATTCATAAATGGCGAACAATCAGAAGTGACGAGAGCAAGAAGAAATTCCCTGTTGGCTATAAATTCCAGAAGGCTAGAACTACTCCAACGAACAAGACGTTTGAACATTTCTACATTTTGAGGCTCAGCGTTGAAATCGATGTCTAATTTGTTCAGCACTAAACATGCACCTTCTACTTCCTTCAACTGTTTGAGGAGTCTCTCACACCCAGCGCTGGACAAAACAATGTTCCTAATTGCTTTGGTTTTATTCATTTTGACAAAAGCAAGAGCTTCTTCAATACCCAAGGCTTTACTCCATTCCGTTAAGACCGGAGATTTTTTCAGGAATTCGTTGACTCCGCCTAAATTCTCGGCACTGTAAAGACAAATTATTTTTTGAATTATTAAAATTGTTGTTTTAACGTTCAAGTTAATTTAAATTTATCAAAAATAAATTCAGGGAAATATTTCTTAAAACTTACTTAGTCCCACTAACAATTAGGGCAGCGCACTTGAGATTCTCAAATTGTCTGTCTTTTCCAGCGGCTGCAACGAGTGAATCCCAATGGAGCTCTACATTTCCTTCCACGTGCAAATGTTCGATGCATTCAATGCTTAGAATTTTCATGTAATACAGAAATGCTTCTCGATGCCGTTTAGCCATCCACTCACCTAGGAACTCAGGATTACCGAAGTGACATTGGATACTTCGATTCTGTCTCCACAGTTCGTTCTCGTGGACGAATTTCATGCTGACGTATTTTACTGGGATTTTACCCAATATCTCTAAAGTAGGCCTGAATTCCGAATTTGTCTTCGCAATGGATTTTCGACTTCGTCCTATTCCTACTTCAAAATTCCATCCAAAGTTCAAGTGAATTCCGTTGAAGGGCATTTCAACAGAATTTTCAACAATCATGCATTTCTTCTCCAGTTCTTCAAAACCTTCTCCAGGTTCCAGATGTAAAATACAACGGTGTCGACGACGAAGATACTCCCTGCTGGCCTTATTCCAATATTTCGAGACCACAGAACATTCCAGAATTTCAGATTTCTTTAAGTGCCCGAATATGTCGTCCTTCACCTATACAATGAAAGCAAAGAAATCCAAAATTTTGAGGAAATGAAAATTTAAACGATTTTCTGCCAAAATTTTCTTTACGAAAATTAATTAAATTATCAGAGATAAAGGTACAATATTATAAAACAACGCATTTCTATCTAAGCTTTTAAAAAAAATTAATTAACGTAAAATTTAAAATATTTGAATTTGTACCACAAAGTTGGTGAGTATTTTTTGCTGGAAAAAAATTCCTGGATCCATATTTGAAGTAGCAAATTCTGGAGGTAAGTGAGAATGCACTAATTTGTTTCACACAATTTTACTCTAACTTTTTCAGATTCTCTACACCCCCCCCGTCATCCCAATACATAGCCAGTGCGCTTTTAGCTGCCCCAAACAATACGGAATCTGTTGCTGGAAAAAACTTTGAAACGCATAAAGGGATTAAATGATTCCAAGGTTCCAAAATGTTCTTCGTCACAAATTTTGAATAATAAATTGCTTAAAATACACAAATGTAAAAACTGTGGAATATATCAAATCTTGATTTTAGCAGCTTTTGGATTAATATTCGACCCTGATATAAACTTTTACATATGCCAGAAAAGCTGGAATTGTATTAAAGCCTTTTATTGTTGGAATATTATGCCAAATGGCACCCTTAAAGTTGAGCTTTCTATTCTACGAAATGAGCTATTTTTACCCCTGCCCGCCAGCTATGCCAGTCCCCTTTCCCCAACTCTGACTTTGTGAGCCCGTGGGCTTTCCTAAAGAATCATGTACTATTTGTTTATTAAAATACTTATTCGGTTGATAAGGTTAGGTTAGGCGTTAGTCTAACGTGGCTATAATGGACATATGTACAATGTGTCTGTAACGGTAGGACTCCGCCTTTAACAAATAGATACTCGACCCGTTTCGATTTAATTGGACTACGTAGTCGACAATTTCACGCTTTAAAGTGTTAACTCAATTCTTTTCTTTCCTCCAAAATCATGAGACATTTCATGAGTCATATTCTTCGAATGAATTATTGTAACCATACAAACTAAACATTAGTTTACCTAGAGTAATAAAGAGGGGAAGTCACGAATTAAAATATTTTGACAAATTTTAGTCACAATCTTTTATTACTCCAATTATTTACGTGCTACTATCTTCAAATACACTAGACTCTCCTTATTAAGACACACTATAAAATAGCCCGAAATGTGCTATTATGAAGAAAATTCTTTTTAAAAAACACAAATTTTACGTACATAATAACATGCTAAACGGCTACATTAAGCGTGCTACTACCCATGTAGCACAATCTCATAGAAAGACGTGTTTATTTGGTCACAAATTGGGAAGGTTCAAATTGTAGCGTCGTATGGTCGCAAATTAAACGTTTAAAAACTCACGCAAATTATTTCCAATCTATTTGGCGTAAAAAATA
>JAQGAK010000281.1:0-103005 GCA_034696945.1 Lipothrix lubbocki
TTTTGCTTATCCGTAACCGAACCGAAATAACTCGGTTCGGATAAATTTTGTAACCGAACCGTGCGTCGGTTATCCGAATAACCGATTTTTTCTCAAAAATTTTTTAAATTGCACGAATTTTAACTATTTTACAGTTCGGTAACTAATCCGCGGTTGGTAATCATTATTTTGGCATTACCTGTCATTTTATATTTAGTTATAAGTTAACTAAAACACCGTATCAGTTTGGCAATGCATGAAAGTTGATATTTTCTGAGTCGATCCTTTAAGATTTTATGTGACTTTGAGTAAATTAATTTTTTCCACTCGTTTATTTGGTTGTACAATAATATCTATAGACGCAGATTTCGAATTGTTCAACTTTTTATTTTGAAATGTCAAATTTTAAATTAAAGTCCTCAAGCAGAATTTTAAAATAGGTAAGTGCAGTTATTGCAAGTTACAAACCGAAAAATCCACGGAAACCAAAACTAAACCGGAAGACAAAAGCCCGAAAGTTATTCACGGGTCACTCGAGAATCGAGGAACCACCATCATTGACAGCGAGGACATTTATGTCAAGTCTCCACATGGAAGCCTCTAGAATACAATCGGTTTTGATACCCGAAAAGGGTTCATCAATTAACCCGGGTTAGGACAAAAAAGTGCTATTTGGAAACGTCTGCACGAAAAGGGCGACAAAGTCACCCGCTAAACTAGCAACAATAATAACGCTGTCTCGAAAAAAAGACATGCCCCTATTATAGAAAAAAACATGGGGAACACGTGAAAAATAGAATACAAATTAATAGGTCACGAGTTTGTGTACAATTGTGTACTCAAAAGTGTTTCTCTTATTCTGGTGAACTCTTATTCTGGTATATGTAGATAGATATATTGATGCATGATGAAACTTGTTTCGTATATTGCATGCATCATGCATAGCATGTACATTTATAACTTTACTGTGATTCCCTAATTATTTTTGCATATAATACAAAATCGGCTACCAATCAACTTAACCGAACGGATAAGTTTAGCCAAACCGAACCGATCGGATAATCTCATGTTAATAACCGAACCGAACCGAAACCGATATTCGGTTAGGAAACAGGTCATCCGAACCGTTCGGTTAATTTAATTCGGTTAAAATTTTCTAACCGAACCGTCGGTTTCGGTTAACCGAACGTCGGTTATCCGCGTTAATCCGAACCGATATCATCCTTACGTACGTTCCACTTCATTTGTACGTCATAAACTTTTGTTGTTGTGCCGCAAAATACCAAAGTTGACTAATACACTTTTCTTTGCTGTTTTTCTAAATGCCAACTTAAATGTCAGATTGAGAACTTTATTCTTGAAAGAAATTGGGTGCCTTACATTTTCCTTTGCGATTTGCTGTGCTATACTTACTCTTATACAAGTTACTTAATCATTTAAGGAAACTGCTTTGCAATTTACCCCATAATTTATTCTTCAATACTAAATACCTACTTAGGTATACTATAAGTATAGACTTTAACATCATGCTTATTTCAGTTTTGCCAATATTATCTCGTCGACAACGACATTTTGCAACTCATCACTTTACCATTTAGTCTTAACATATAAAGTATTTCCTGATTCTATTATTTATTTACAAAATAGCTTGCATATGTATAGCTTAATTTAACATATGTAGCCTCCACGGCATTCTATTTGTTTAACTTTGTAATCTGTGAGTGAAACATGGAAAATTTGAGTATGTGCATTCATTACAGTACAATTTTTGCAGTATTAATAATTTAGTATTCAGTTCATAGTTACCTCTTTTTTGTATATAGTTTGTAATGAGAGGCTTGTGCCTTCGTAATTTAATGGTCAGAATGTTAACTAAACATGAATTTAAATTTATTACAGAAGAAAAAATTGATTCTGGACTGAAGATAGGCGATAGGATAATTTGGGCGAGGGAAGAAACAGGAAGGAGTGAGGCAGGGATAGTGAAGTGGCTTGGTGACATACACGGGGAACAGATTGCTGGCATTGAATTCGTAAGTTCAAGATAAAAATTTATTACTCTGTATATAACTATACAAGTATATTTAAAATATTTTATCAATAAACAAGGATTACGATATGTAAGTATACAAGCACAGTGGAAATATAATTAATGTGTAATATTTGCATACTTTCTGTTCCTAATCGGGAACTAAACAAAACATATGACAAAGTTTATTGACGTTGTGTAAATATTTAACAGGACAATCCATTGAATCTTGGCTCAGGATGGTACGAGAATAAGCAGTTATTTCCTTGTATGAGACACCATGGAGGATTGGTTGCCGTTGCAGGATTGATGTTAGAGCAAGATTATTTTTCCATGTCCTCGGGTCCTAGCAGCAAGAAATCACCTGTTAAGCGACTGAGTGAAAATATAGCTCTATTTTACCCACCTGGCCCTTCAAAAGCTACTACAACAGCAACTACTACTACAGGAGTATCCGTGCCAGCTAAGGCGGCTCCGTCATCTCATGGGGATTTTGAACCTGTTATGCAAAATTTCACTGATCTTAGCCTGAATAGTCATAGTAATAGAAATCCTAAAGTTTGGGTACCTCCCGTATCGGCACACAGTATGCCGCGATACTCATATGTGAAGGAACCGCTGAAGGAAGAAGATGCGGAGCGATTCAATGGTAAAATAAGCGTTCTTTTACATTGGAGCAGTAGTTTTTTTCACACAAACCCGTGTCTTGCTATTGATTTATGTCGGCATTAAACATGTAACTGTGTGTGTGTAAGATACACACACATCACACACTGCACACGACAAGCCGCATACATTATCTACCATCAACAAAGATATCGATTAGTTCATGTTTTACGACACTTTTTAATGATTCATGCTGCACTGCCTCAGCAACAACTTTACACGTTCATTTTATTATTATGTTTACAGGTCGAGGAAAGGGCATTCAAGGAAATCGAAACTCGTGTTACTTGGATGCGACACTCTTTTCCATGTTCTCCTTTTCCGGTGTTTTTGACTATGTTTTAATGCGTAAATATGAGCCTCATGACAAGCTAGCCATGGATGTCCAAAGGATATTGCGGGATGATATTGTAAATATTTTGAGAAAGGATTTGTTTTGTCCCAGTCATAATGTGATGGCCTTGCGGGAAGCCATGCACCACTTAGATGATAAAATGACCACCGCAGAGATGGACCCACAAGAATTTTTACAAATCCTTTTTAAAGATGTTCTACAACTGAATGAATTCATCAAGTTGTCTTCGAAGGAGTCAGACTACTTCCACCAAGTACTGGTGCAGCATAACGAAAATGATCGTGGAGAAGTTCCCTCTATTCAGTACCTGTTTGAACAATCCTTAATCAACCAAGAGTTGAAATTAAAAGAGATCCCCTCGCCCGCCCTTCTCCTGCAGATGCCAAGGAGTGGGAACAAATACAAGATGTACAGCGGTATCTTTCCCAACTTGACAATTGATATTACTGACCTCATGGAAAATAGTGAGTTTAATCATGCGGATTTTTTTATTTTTGAAACTTATTTCTCAGTTTGTATTAATCTTGACTAGTATATATTAAAGCTTTTATATCCAGTCCAGTATAGTTTATTAATATGCTTGGTTAGTAATAATTAATCTCAATTTGTTATGTACAGCACCCAGAACGTGTGTGATTTGCGGAAAATTAGCAACGTTTGAATGTTCCAAATGTTACGACCGTTTTACAGAGGACAACAAAATGAATAGATCTGGACAAGTCCCGCTACCCATAGTCAGTGGAGCAGAATCTACAGCATATTGCGAATCGTGTATAGATCTGCTCCATACAAAATCCCAGAAGGTTCAAGCCCATCGACCGCACTTCCAACGAATTAATTATAACTTCGACACCGCATCCTACTTTCAAACTCCTCCGCTGATACCAGTCGTAAATACAATGCCCGTGAGTACTGGTCGTTCTGGGTATTTGGCTCGACCCGATGCCGCCATTCCTCGGGTAACCATGGATTTGGTTGCCGTTATTTGCATCGAGACCAGCCATTTTGTCTCGTTTGTCAAATGTGGAACAGATCGTACTGCACCTTGGGCCTTTTTCGACTCCATGGCAGATAGGGTTGAAAACATCAATGGAACTGGTCAAAATATACCGCAAGTAAGAATATTTCAAGTTAGATTGGATGAGTGGTATTTGCTTTTGATGGTTTAAATTTTGAATACTCATTGCGTTTGAACGCAGGTAAAGCTTTTGCCAGCCTTTGGAGTCTGGTTGGACCAGCTAGAAAGAGATCAAGAAAATCTCAAGTCCAGTTTGGATACATTAACACCGGAAATGCGAAGATTTTTAGCAGACCCGTACATGTGTATTTACGCCTCGCCTCAGATGTCCATGTATCGCTAGCCGCCCGCAATTCTAATCTACCCTACACCCTTGTCAACAATATGCTATATAAACTTAGAAATATTTAAAGAACCAAATATACGGATGCAACGAAAACTTTTATCGTCAACCTGATGAGAATCCTGAAAACACAATTAAATTGCCTTACATGCTATGCAGACTTATATCGCAACGTGTTTATATTCTAAAAAGTATTATCTTAGGAAAAATAAAAACAAATGATCAAAATGTATTGCGATGCAAATAGTATTTAATCTTACATTTACTATTTACAAGTGTTATCAAAACGATCATTAGCTACGGAAATACGGTAGAGTTATTTTATATTTTGGAAAAGATGCGGTATTAAAAACTTGAACAAAGTGAGAACAACATATGTTTGATGGGAGTATTGTACTTTAGGCGTATATTAGTCAGACTGCACATATTCGAAATTTGTCGTGTATTCTCTACGAAAAGCTACTTTCTAATCTTAGTCGCGTATGTCCCAAAATGTGATACCTCAAGTCATCGTGATGTGAAGTACTTCTGTCGTTTGTATGCATTTTACTTTGGAGTCACAAAGATACTGTGCCCGTGATAATGTTTTTGTGTATTGTAGTGCGTCTTGTAATAATTAGTGTTTAAAAGTGGCGTCACTAAAGAAATATAATTACATATTCTAAATTACCGTTGAAATAAACAATCAATACGCATGTACTAAATACTGGATCATTGCCAATTTATTATTATTACATGTTAATACACATTAAATTTGATATTGAGTAGATTCGCCATTTGGAAACCGATCACTCCATTACTTTTTATGTAGGAGAAAGTAGCCTGGATATTAATAATATTACATATTACAAATTAATCAATCACATTCAGCAAAATGTTTGAGCATAATAATTGCTCGCCATGTAAAATTATATCTCTAAATGTTTGTATTCCTTGATGATGCAACATGATAAATGATAATCATCATTTTAAAGGGTTAAAATAAAGACCCGAATATACTTCGTACTGACCAGGAAATAATAGTCAAGAGAGAAACAATTAAAGGTTCATTAGTTTATCGTAGATTTCAATATGCTGGCGAAGAAGCAACCATATATTATATTAAGTTTTCAGGACAGATGATTAATCATCCCATTTCTTCCATTCCATCCCATCCGGAGGACTGATATCGACTTTCTTTTTTCCAACTTCGGACCAATTGGTGCTGAGCACAGTTCCTCCAGATTCTTGCTGTAAATCCCAAAATAATTGCATAAAAATAAACTCCTCGAGTTCCGAAGTTAACAGTATCTATATGTAATTTGCACAAGTTCCTATAACTACATACTACATAACTACTAACCATTGACTTCATCATGGCCTTCTTCATGTCCTCATCCCCAGAATTGTATATTTTAGCAAACAAACTGTTGATGTCAGCATCATCGTCCTTTGTCTCTGCCTCAATGTCCTTCTCAACTTTGCTCCAATCTTTCTTGTGCTTGGAAGAGGAAGGATATGCTGGTACAAAAGGTTTTCTTTCTATGGATTCAAGAGCTGGCCAAGAGGAAGCTGAATCTTTCCGCAAACGAATTTCAATCTAATAAAAAAACAATATAATGGCTTGTTGCTGACTACAATTTGCATACTATGGGCATTTTAATGAGACTGTAACTTGTATAATCCAAATGCAAATTATTGAAACCATACCTTGGATTTAGTAACTTGAAAGGAGCAATGTTCAGGTCGGATAGCAGCAAACAAATTGGCTTGAAGTTCATAATCCTCTCCATCAGCTAACTTGGCGTTAACTTCTAGCTAAATTACAAAACCCACATTATATTGTTAGCCCGCTACTCCACATCTTTACAGAACATCTATAATCATACTTAATTATACATCAAATATAATTATCCTCCGTAACTACTCCAGGATAGTGAAAACAATGATTGTCAAGCAATCCAAAGCGTATTACAGTATCATACCGTTTGAGGGCCAAACTGGACACGAACATCCTTCGGGTCGACGTTCTTTGCCAAAATGTTCAGGACAAAATCCGATTCAGTCTGATAAAAGTCTCGCCGAACGCTCGGTGGGGGCTTGACCACCTCGCCAGCTTTGTCGTCAGCCTCTGACTTAATATCGCTAGCCGCAAATGCATTGGTAATGTCTTCCACCTACATGTAAACAAAATGACGAAATACACACCATTAACCAATCAATCTCATGTCAACAACTCCAACCGCAGTCCAAGTCCAACTTCCTTTAATCGTCTCACAGTCTCTGACCCTACCCTACAAGGTCACGACTGACAATATTATAAAATTTATTCGTTCCTCCTCTATACAACAAACTATATTTACCATCATCAAATTCCGTCCAATTAACTTTAACATACCTTTACGGTCATCTCAGGCGACTCCGGCTTGACCTCTACGCTCTCTGCAACAACGGGTTTGACGTCCTGATCCATTCTTTTAATTCCTTGCAAGCTTCAACAACTTTCCTCCGGTCGTCAAATTCTAAATTAATACAGAAAATTAAACACACAATATTACATGACGAGGAATTCCACAAGTTTAATTTAACCAAACAACAAAGGAAGAACGACGAACCTTAATTTGATGATTTATGCCAAAATCCCACGCCAAAAGTTTTGTCTTCGCAGCCAAGAGAGAAGATTATTGGATTGGAGTCCAGAAAAGTACTTTCGAGAAAATTGTAAATTATATTAAAATTAAAAAGATGTAATCAGAGCAAAAATTTAATTTGCTTGTGTAATTAATTCGCAAATTTCCATGCGTTGCGTTTGAAGAACGTCGAAGGCACAAATGCAAAGGAGTATTAAGGAAAAGGATTGGAATTATCAAGGCGGGAGTTGGAGCGAAAGTTGGAAAATTTGATTTCAGTCACGTACTTTTCCAATGGGCAGCTCTTGCCCCAATCGCACAATCGCATGGCAACGAAAATGAACATTGAAGTTCCTACAGCGTAGAAAAACCTTGGGAAAATTCTCGTCCCTTTAAAACTTCTCTCATATCTTCAAAGAGCGCTAAAGCTTGAACAATTCAGAGGAAACGCCTTTGACTTCATATTTAAAGTTCTTAAGGGGAAGAGCTCTCAAAAAGTATTTCGTGATTAAAGCGAAAACACTTTAAAAAGTTGTTACAATATTTATCTTTATTAATTTATTTAATTGGTAATTCAAATTCTGCGTAAGTTTTAAAGAATTTTATCCAAAAATTCAACATGTCTGGAAAGGATCGAATCCCTATCTTTCCATCTCGAGGGTAAATCTTTATTTATTTTTATTAAGCATTTTTAATCGCTGAATTATGGCTAGTTGTTAATTTTAAGCTTATGGTTATATAAATGTATTTTAGAGTTTTTTAATTTATTTTTATTCATTTATTATTTTGGATTTATTCATTGCAGCAATATGTGGGTTTAATTAATTACAACAATATTTTTTGGGGTGGAGCTTTGGCTATGAATTTTATATGGGAATCTTGGAAGAATTTGTTATCAGCTGTGTACTTTTATTTTGTGAAATATTTATTTTTCAAAATAAAAATATATGTTTCATTAACAAATGATTGATGTGATTGCAGGGCGCAGACTTTGATGAAGGGGCGGCTGAAGGGAGCACAGACTGGTCATAGTTTACTAAAAAAGAAAGCAGATGCTCTGCAAATGCGCTTCCGATTGATCTTGGGTAAAATTATTGAGGTAAGAGGAGGGGAGGGAAAGTATGGGGAAATAAAGATGAGATGAAAGCAAATTAATTTTTTAATTCTAAAAAGATGGGCTATTGCGTTGTATTTTGGACGGTTGTTTGTAAGTTGATTTTGTGTTTCTAGACCAAAACTCTGATGGGAGAAGTGATGAAGGAGGCTGCCTTTTCGTTAGCCGAGGCTAAATTTGCAAGCGGTGATTTTAATCAACAAATTGTTCAAAATGTGTCTCGTGCTCAGATTAAGGTAATAATTGATAAAGATGGTAATTACAGACATATTGGGGCTTGGGGATGTTAAGTGATTAATTGTTGAACTTGAGATCTTGGAGCTTCTCAGAAAGCTGTGAAGAAACTTCAGTAGATTATAATTCATTGTCATTTCATATTGAAGGTCCGAACTAAGAAGGACAACGTAGCTGGAGTAAGTCTTCCAGTCTTTGAAGCTTATCAAGAGGGCAGTGACTCTTACGAATTGACCGGTCTAGCTCGAGGTGGGCAGCAGTTATCGAAATTGAAGAAAAACTACCAGAAAGCTATCAACTTGCTGGTTGATCTGGCTTCTCTCCAGACGTCTTTTGTTACATTAGATGAAGCTATCAAAATTACGAACAGAAGAGTTAACGCTATTGAGCACGGTAATTTTTAACCTGATCTTATATTATCTATTTTATAACCTGATTAAATATGTATTGTAGTTCCTATTCATTCCTACTGCTATTAGTACACTCTCACTGTAAAATTAATCCACAATTGTGTTCTACTTCCAGTCATCATTCCACGTATCGAAAGAACTTTGGCATACATCATCTCCGAATTGGATGAACTCGAGCGAGAGGAATTCTATCGCTTGAAGAAAATCCAGGACAAGAAGAAGATCGCTCGGGCTAAGAACGACGCCTTAAAGGCTAAATTGAAGCAGCAAGGGATTGACGAGGAGCATGCTGCCAGCATGCTAGATGATCAACACGATGCTGATCTTCTCTTCTAAAGTCAAAGTCAAACCAATCTAAAACAAAAAACAATATTCCCTGCCAGTCTCGATATCCAATATCCTCTATAGATACTAAAACTGGTCATAAGTTGTGATTTCTATATATAAATACTATATATAGTCATGGAATAATTGTCTTACTGTTTTTCGATAATTTTCCTCCGATAGTCCTGTCGACTACATGTCTACAAAATATATAAAAAAATGTAAATGTGAAACATGTTCGCATCTGTATGGATATACAATAATGGAATCGTAACGCATATGTACTTCAGTCAGTAGTTTAATAGTCAAATTATATTGTAGTAAAATACGTGTCGACATTTGTGGATGTTTAAAATATTATTATACAAGTTATTACAATAATCTTCCCAAAATCGTAAAGATAAAGAATATTCCAATTTTATTATTCATCCCGCATTCCCGTTTACACAATATAATAATGTGTGTCTTCATCGTCGTCGTCGTTGTATAGCGTAGTTTTATCGTCAGTGCAGTGTAGCCAATAATTTATGTAGCTAAATTAAAATTTAATTACGGTGTTGGGTTATCGTGAAATGAATGATTATGTCGTTAATACAAATTATACAATTATATTAAAAAATAAAATTGATAAATTGTTGGTGGCCAAAGTGGTATAAAAATATAATAATCTTGTCATTTTTATTGTTGCATAAATTAATGTATTTGTAAAAGTACAATATTATGGATTGTAGTACTTAAAAGATTTCGTATCAATTTAGTACGTTTGGTTTCATAAGATCTGAATATCCCGCGTACACGCCTCACAGCTCTAAAAGCCTTTTGGAATTGGTGGAAACTCGTCAGATGACTCGTCTCGACGAGTAAACCGAGCTTCACTCGAAATTCCCTTTCCCATCCGCCATTGATTTTTACGCACAGAGGTTGAACATTCACTATTTCACTTACTATAAAACAGAACTCAGTGTCTGATTTCTGCTGATCTGCTAAAGTTGATCAATTCACAATCAAAAATAATTCCTTTTGAGACGACAAAAGGCGTTATTTAAAAAAAAGATTTAATTCTCGTTATTTTGTAACGCGTATTTATCTCTCATCAGCAGCGGTTAATGCTCTTTGATGATAATTTTATTTCAGCTAATTTAACGTCGTTGGTCTATTTTAATGTAACCGACCTTGTTTAGGTTTGGTTACGTTAGTCATCATCAAAAAGGTAACCTCTCAGATAAAAAGTTGACCTGACTGACCTGAGTGAGGATCAAATTTTTCTTTATCTTTCTCCCTCATATTCTCTCATATCCATACTACTTTTGTCCTATTTCCTTTTGCATTTATTATCCACCATATTATCGGAATCGATTATATCACGATACAAATCACAATATTCACCAGCCCCAATTCCCCACGGTTGGAATCGAAAACGTCGAGAGAATAAATATTATGAGCCACCATCGGAGCACGGCCTCTCAATTCTTCCTGGAAGAGGACGAGGATGTGGAGGATTTCCCGTCCAGCAATTCGAGGAGACACTCGTCGTCATCGGGGAATGTGAGGTCAAATCCCTCAAGAGGACCGGGCGGCTATGTCCGAGGAGGTAATGGGCAGCTACCAGCCGGTGGTGGAATTATACCCACACCACCATCAGCAAAAAATCCCTTACAGAGACAAGATGAACCTAATGATTATCAAGATGAGACGGAGGTAATTTTTATTTAATTATAAAGTGATTTTATTTTTTATTTATTATCATTTATGTAATTATGTGATTGAGTTTATAAATACTAATATTTACTTTATCTACTTCTATTTTTTGTAGGTCGTTGAACTAATCACCCGTGCTTCTGTGGCTCCTAATGATACAGCTAAATTAGAGTTGTTATCTAGAGTTACGGAAATTATCATTGATAAGCAGCCCGCCTTATTGGACAATTTTCTTGATGAAATGCTCAATTTTCAGGATGACAGCTCTATAGACGTTCGCAAATATTTGCTGGAGTTTATTGAATTAGCTTGGTAGGGGGACGAACTTTTACATTATTAATGAAATTAAGTTTCATTATTAAAATTAATTTTATTAATGAAATCATATTTCATTATTAAAATTAATTTTATTAGTGAAATCATATTTCATTATTAAAATTAATTTTATTAATGAAATCTTTCATAAATAAAATTAATTTTAATTATTATTAAATTGCATGCAACTGCAAAGACCTACAGTAAAAACAATTTTTCCGGTTCTTGTGTAGAATTGGGGGTATAATCATTTGTTGATATCACTGCGTATACATGTATGTAGTCCTTGGGTTTGTTGCTGCCAACGAGGTCAATGGGTTTTCAAATATTTTAAATACTAAACTAGAATCATCAGATACAGGTAGTAAGTCTTGCAATTTTAGGGGAATTCCTTATTAATTCGGTAACTGAAGGAATCAATGTTGAATATTGAGGAGTATACATTCCCTTCGATTGGTTGTAAAGGGTGGGTTAGAGGTCGGCCAGTGGTCCACATCCAAACCGGTGATTGCAACTTGGCTGATCGCAAAGCTGATTGTAATGCGGATCTAAATGAAAAGATTATTGAAATCGGTGCTTAAACACAGAAGTTATGATTAAATTAAGAACAACAGTTTAAAATTCGGATAAGGCTTGTATTCCGTATCGGTTTTTACAAAGCGATTTATTCTCTAGCGCTTTTAAGACATGTCTTAAAAGCAATATACACTAATTGTAATTAAGAATTTAGGATGTATACGGTCTGTAAACCAGGGCCAAAATTTTCAAATTATGTCTTAGTTTGATCATGTCTTCCGTATTTCATCTTAATTTAATAATTTAGTGTTATTGAACTATTTCGATTGTAGACCATTTGAACTTGAACCTCCGTATGTCGTATTTTAGTATTATTAGTACGCTACAAAAAATATGGACGTTAATGACAACAGTCATCGACCTTTATATTACCAAAGTTGTCTACATATTACTGGCCGCAATATTCGATAAGTGCATTAACCCTAAGGATTAAATTGTATTGGTCTACCTATGTAATTATTAGGTATTTGGCAGTTTGCTACGTTTTGATCTATTTTAGATAAATAATTGGAGTTTTTTTACGTGAAACGTAAACTCGTTGGCATCGGCATGGCCGAGCTTGTAACCTTGTAGTACTTGCTCCGTAAATTGCTAATATTAATAATGGATTTTTTTTTACTTCACAGCGAAGCCGATCCAGAAACTATTTCAAAAATTGTTCAAAACATTCAAGCTATGTTGAGTGATCCTTGTGTGGCTGTGCAGAAAAGAGCGATTCAGGCGACATCAAATATATATAGAACAGTGCTTCAATGGTTGTGCCGATCTAAAGCAGTAACGGACGAGATGGAGAATGCGTGGACCGCTATTAATGAATTGAAACGATACATTATAGGGCTGATAGACAGTGATAACGACGGGTACGCTTTCAAACTTGCATAAGTGCAGTCGGCTGGCGATGATAAATGAAATGCTCATATGGCTCATTTTTTGTTAAAATTCCTGCTTTTTCCCCAATCCTATCTTTACCTGAACCCTGGCACTAGTAGTAAAGTTGTTTACGCATTTATGTGCATTTGCTTTGTTTCGTAAGGTAACATCGTTGTGATATTAGTATTGTATCGGATTTATCCGGGCATTACAAATGTAAGCGCTTTTTGCATATCCTCATCGAACCTAAAGTGTGCAGTTCTTTCATTTGCTTAACTGCATTATAAGACAATGCAATTATCAGTATAACCATGCAGCATGGCTAGTAAATTGCCAGCCGACAATTAACTATCAATACTTAACAGTTACTTTATATAGACTTTTATAATACCGAACTTTCCTTATTTTATTAAGTAGTGACGACATATTTTGATTTCATTTTAGTATCCGTACGCACACCGTGAAATTTATTGAGATAATAATTCTGCTTCAAACACCATCTGAGCCAGACAGCATAATGCCTTCAGAATTTTGCCTTGACCAAGTTCCTATAACAGTCAAAGTTGCTAGACCGCGGAAACTGGAAGAAGATGCCAAGTATGTTTTCATAATGCACACATAAGTTAACAACACTTAATGAATACGTTATTAAGAATGGTTTACTTTCAGGCAATTGTTTGAGGAGTTGTTGAAGTTCCATGGATCACGCCATGCTACTAGTGTCAACCTGATGGCCTGTATGGGCTCAATAACTTTGATAGCGAAACTTCGCCCGCATTTCATGGGAAAGGTTGTCGCTGCAATGGAGAAACTCAATGGTTTGTCATTTCGATTGGCTTGTTATGAATCTGTAAATCAAAATCATTTTTTGTAACTGTATACATAATTGATTGTGTCGTTTAATTACACTAGCAATTTTGCCCCCAACTCTGGAGAGATCCCAGGTGTCATCTGTACGAAAACATATGAAAATGCAATTGATAGCATTATTAAGGCACCCGCGTGCCGTAAATTACTGCGACAGTATCACAAACTTGCTAACGGACTTGGGAGCTACAAATTCTGAGGTTTGCGACATGGCAGTCTTTTTGTATTAAATAGCCCCTTAACTTCTAATTTTATAACGTTTAAATGATATATTTAGCTTCATCGTGCCGTGCCAAACTGGGATGAAATTAGAGCAGAAAAGCGTAAACGGCAGCGAGCAATAATTGAAGAAGAAAGTATCAACAGGAAGCGAGCTAAGCTTCAAGCTGAAGAGAAGGTTCCAGATCCCTTGTCTGAATTTTATGACGATGATGAGGACATGGAGAAAGAAATAGAAGAAGAACCTAAAGTAGAATCTGCGACGGACGAAATGGAAAACACCATTTATGAAAGTTTGTCTGCTCAACAGACAGTTGTTGACCTGGTTGTTGCATCCATGGTTAGTACTGTATTGAATTGTGATTAATATTTACTCTTTGAAATCTTACAGTTCTTCAAGATGTATACTTATAATTATATATTTTAGCACCTATTGCCTGACACCCTTCCAGCACATTTCATGTCTTCCTTCACTCCAATTGCAATCGCTGGTACGGATAGTCAAATCCGACATGTCTCCCGACTTCTGGCAGCTCAAATCACTGCTTACCAACTAGGCCCAGCTGCTGCCCTGCAGGTACATTTACACAACCATTGGAAATAGTTTGCAAGGGACTTCATCCATTATTATTGATTCATAATTTAATAAATTTTCTACACTCAGAGCGAAATACAAGAAGTATCTGACGAGCCATCACAAATACCTAGTTTAGTCCAGAGCACTGTAACACCTGTGACTGGAGGTTTTACCATCCAAAATACACATCCACTTATACCTCCTTATCCTCCACCTGCGAAACGAAAGATAGCTAAAGCATTGAAATTGAGCGAAATTACCAAACCTCTAGCACATGCTGACAGGGAAAAGCAAATATCGGACGCTATACAACGAATTCTTCAGGGAGATAAAGTTGATGAAGCCAAGAGCAAATTAATTGCTTCCATTGCTGTGAATGCACCATTCAATCCTAGATTCCGTAAGTTATTTAATATAATTATAAATAAATTGTGTGTAAAATGTAAATTGTGTTCAGCTTCAGCTAATATATATTTTATGCATGAATGTTATGTTATCCTAACAATGCTTAATTCGAAAATGAAATGAATGTTGCTGATTTTTATAAATATTACAGTTGTGATTCAGTACATCAATCAAGATATTAAAAATCGTCTGGATCTGGGAATATTTTGGTTGTTTTCCGAATACAGTATATGGCAGGGGTTTGTAACTAAAGCGCTTCCGGTCATTAATGACTCCGGTCGAGACAGGTGAATATATCCTTAGCAATTTAATGAGTGAAGTTGCTGGTAAGTATTGAGACCAGTGTGTAATATGCATTATGATTCATTCTTTAGATACGAATGGACGTTCTTTAATCTCATGAAAGGGATCTTGGAAACAGCGAAGGAAAGCGAAAAATCAGCGTAAGTTATTTGCGCGACATGTTCTAATAATTTTTACATTTTACACATTCTAAAATTAGAACTAGTTAGTCTTAGCAATATTTAATTCAATGTCTTTTGTGTTTAACTTTTCATCTTAGGCTTGCGTGGCGTCTGTATACTGAGCCACCACTTATTCCTGACAAAGGGGTTTTGCTTCTAAAGACTCTCTGCGGGATTCCCAATCATTCTGAAAAAGCTATGCAATTACTGGTTGAGCTTTCAAAGAAGCGCCCGCGACCTGTTGCCCTGCACTACCTTAGCGTTTTGTTAGAATTTTGTTCGCATTCACTAGAAGAGGTAAGTTGTTGAAATGAAATTACTTGACACCAATTTTTAATTGGTCAAGATTTTATGTGTACTTTTAATGTTCTTAAAATAGATCCGAAATTATGGAGTCAGTGCCGTTCTTCGAATGTATGAAGCAGATGACAGCTACAAACAAATTATTGAAGAACAAGCCATCGAACTTTATCTCAAATCTTTAAGACTACCACATCCACCTGAGAATTTATTTGTGGAAGATTTAGGACGCGCAGATGTTCAGAAAGAATGGAATGAGAACACTATAAAATCTTGTCTACATCTCTATTTCGAGTTGCTAATGATAAAACACGCCTTCGTTCATGAGTATGAATGTTATTAAATACATACATATATTTTATAAAATATAATATTATTGTGTGGTAGATTAAATCTATAAGTATATTTATTCGTTTTGCCCACAGACTAGCTAACGTGTACGTGGAATCCAGTGGTGATGTAAAAAGAGCTGTTCTACGAATGGTGGAAACACCGATCAGAAAATTAGGGATTGAATCTCCGGAGCTGATGAAGCTTATTGATAGTTTTCCCAAAGGAGCTGAAACGCTTATGACCAGAATTCTCCACATTTTAACTGATAAAAGTAAATTTTCTTTAACATAAGTTAAGTTAAATAATATTTTTTATGGACCTGTTGTAATATTACATTTTCTTGTTGCAGCATCTCCAACGCCAGCATTAGTTGCCAGCGTTAAAAACATCTATGCAAAGAGAGTTGGTGATGTTCGATTTTTGATTCCTATACTGACTGGCCTCTCAAAACCTGATATCATCGCCGCGCTACCAAAACTCATCAAATTGAATCCTATTGTAGTAAAAGAGGTAACTAATGAAATTGTAAACGAACCTACAACTTGAACATATAAGGAAAATCAGTGTGACATCCCAGATGATGACCATTTTGAAGATATTCAAAATGGTCATTATTAAAGGGATAATGATATACTTTATACTTATATCTGTATAAGTTCTTCAACATGGTCATTTATCATCACGACGATCTTCTAACGTATTAGCATGAAGTTGGGTAAACTAAACAAATTTTCTTTCTTTTCACAGGTGTTTAATAGACTACTGGGAATTCATACGGATGTGAAAAGTCAACAATCTAGCCCTATTTCACCGGTGGACCTTATGGTAGCTCTTCACAATATCGAACCTAGTAAATGTGATGTGAAGACTGTGATAAAAGGTTGGATTTTTTTGTTTTGCAAAACTTAATGTTTAAGAATTTTTTCTTCATTAAAGTGAATATTTTATGTTGAATGAGGCTCTTTAATAATTGTCTTTACTTAGGTCGGTCTTTGAAGAGTATTATACTAAAATATTTGAACGTATTTTTCTAGCCACATCATTATGTTTCAACGAATCTGAAGTTTTCACAGCAGAAGTGCTTTACTCTGTGATTACTCAACTACTGGAGCAGACTCCATTGCCTACTCTCTTGATGCGTACAGTTATTCAAACTCTAGCACTTTTCCCAAAGTTAGCTGGATTTGTTATGAACACACTTAGTAGATTGGTGTTAAAACAGGTAATGTTGCTAGATAAAATTATTAATTTGACATTTGGTGTGCTTACTTTACATTATTACCTTTTTTGTGCTTACTTGTTTTATTTGTACTTATAAAGGTTTGGAATCAACCTAAAATCTGGGAAGGTTTTATAAAATGTTGCCAAAGAACATTGCCGAAAAGTATTCCTATTCTTTTGACACTTCCACCGGAGCAGTTGAAACAGATTTTAGTGAAGGATGCACCAGACCTCAGACGTCCACTGGAAGAACATCTCATGACTTTTTCGGAACAACAGGTATAACATTTGATATATTCTAGTCTTGTGCAAAAAAGAAATGTTATGTTTTGAAGTTTTGATTAAATCCATGTTTTTAACTCTAACAGCGATCCTGTATGCCGCCTGCCTTAATTAATGTTGTGTTTGGAGGAAATACTGCTGAAGACCACTTAAAGCATGAGTACGGATTCGGGGATTATGATTCTGAAATAGCTGAGATTAATGATCGACGAAGAAATTCTTCGGGATTTCTCGTGAAAGAAGAACGGGTATGACCTTGTTTATTTTGAAAATTATTGTAACATCATGTTAGTTTATGGAGTCGATTCATAATTAATAATTTTGTCTCGTTGCCTTTTTCAGAGGTCACCGACGGGGGACATGCAGATAAAGAAAGAGTCAATGGAATTTACGGACTGATTTCCAAATCTGGTTGAAATGTATTGCTAAAAGTCCTTGTTGTAAATCGTCGAAACAACCAAAGAAATTGGTTAAACTATTGAACAAATCTAGATTCAAATAAATATTTAGCCATGAGTGAATCTTAGTAATAATGTGATTCTAAGAATGATATTGATTACTATATGTATGTTGTTTTTGAAGATTTTTATGGTGCCTTTTTTAGATCTTTGCTGTTGGCTAATTATCAGCAGTAATGCCTAATGTATTTAAATTAATATTATATAATATTTAACATGATGAACCATGAAGTAACCATTATGTTTAGAATGTGCAGTAAATAAAAATGGCATTTTTTTGGTAATAATTAAAATGGTGACATTATTTTTAGATGTGATGCATTCCAACCTATTTTGATGGGAGTTCTTTAAGTAATCCCGTTTTGTCCAAGTTCGAGCTATTTACAAATTATTAGGTTTTTATAATCGAATTTTTAATGAAGCTTCACTTCATACTTCTATATTGATAAAATTCGAGTACATACATATAAACGTCATGATTTTGCCAAATAATAATGAGAAAGTCTCCCAAAGTAACTATAAGTTCTGATTTTATTATAACAATAATTTCTTACTCTTGTAAATTACAGTTAGCATTTGTTCATTGTTTCTTATTTCGTACATATGATTGTTTTCTTGAATATTCTTACACAGTTGTAAATGAAATAGCATTTTATACATTTTAAGTAAGTAATATTAAAATTCTTAAGGTATTTAACAACTTCTACGTATATTATGCTCTCTTGAATGCACCTCTTCATATAGATCTTACGATTATAGTCGATTATATTCTCCAATATCACAATGCATTGCTGGGTAAAAGTCTCCTTCAAAAATAGATAAACATCTACTATCATAATCTTTCAATGTTAAATAGCTATTAAACTTCTGACAAGCTTGTTCCAGCTGCTCTAAATACTTGACACGTACATAATTACCATTGCCAACAATATTTTGTATAATATTATATAGACAGACGTTAAAGAAATCATACAACATTTAACACTGTAATACCATATACATATAGAAGAGATACATTAAACATATTATTTTTTATATCTAGTACATTTTCGTCCACTGTCATTTTACACACCTGGTCAGGACTTCACACACAATACTAACGATAAGTACCCTATAAGTATAAGATACGTTCAGAGTAATAAGTTTAGATTTGCAATAAAAAAATATTTCATTTGGCTTAAGGTAACAGGGAAAAAAGACATCCAAGAATCATGTAGGCACCTGCCGAAATTAAGCTAATGAATGATAATATATTATAATATGGCGGGTATAGTTTTTTTCGGACAGTAAAACATATTAATTTAGAAAATTGTCTCCATATCGCATCTGCTATTCTTCGCTTTACAGAGATTCCATTCATGATATTATTATTGTTGCAAGTACGATATTATTATATGTACTTTATTTAATTTTAGTATAACTTTCCAAGGCCAAATTAACCGATTATTTAAATCTCAATAAAAATGTAACTGAGTTTTCCTCCTAAAGCATTATTTTGGGATTCAATGTTTATTATAGAAAGAAGTTCTGTTCTGTGATATTCGGTCATGTATCTGCCCTTTAAAAATGCAACATGGTTTATTTATATTTATTAGTTTTAATTTGAAATAAATGTAAAAATAAAAGTCTAGTAGCCATGCATGAGTTTCCTTTCCTGTTATGATAAACATAATAATATAATGTCAAAACTATATAGAGACAATCACTTGGTTCTCTGACTCAATTCACTGACTGATTAGAATGTTCAAGTATACGAGGCACTCATTTAATTTTAATGGTGAACATATACATCATACCAAATCTTTGTGAACTTACTACTATATATTAAAGTACTTAAATTTCTTATTATTACATATATAATTTCTAAACTCCATTAAATAAAACTCAATTTACACTTTAGCTCTCCTAATTAACTATGTAAAGTATCTACTAAATACGATAATAATACTATTAGTTACATAAACATTGATATATATTTTTATATCCTATATATACGATATACAGATATTCAAAACCTTTCAAATTGTTTGTCAGAAAAACAAACACCTCAAATTTAATTAATTACACCATAATATGAGCAGTGGACTTATTACGGATAGTATATAGTATTTGTATAGGTATATAGATAATGTATAGAGGCATTCTATAATGTATCACATACAAAGATGATATAAGCATTGATACCAAAGTTAAGTTGGAGTCAATAAGTGTTACGTACTACATCACTTTTAATGTATTTTAAGTTCGAAAAAACTTATTTCCCTTAAAATTGACATTGAAGTGACATATGTCATTAAACTTTCAACATGTACATACGTTATGCTCACCAATGCCTGGCGATAAAATGCATCGATTTGCAGGACTGGCAGAAAACAGAAAATCAAGATACTGAATAGCATATATAATTAATAGATAAATTGTACAGGTTGTTTTTCGAATGTGAAATTAGTATTTTCACTGAAAGTCAAACTTGATATATATTTGATTTTTTATATGATACTTTTCTTTTTTGGAACATCTTTAAACATATTATTTAGATTCACAAATGCAGTTTACACTAAATATCATAGTAAAAGTATAATGGCACTTAAGTGGGTTAACTTTCATTACGTTTGTGAGGCACGACTCTTGGATAAAGCTGTAAAAATGTAAAAATAAAATACATTTTATTAAACACGTTTCATTGAAAGAGAGAAAGCTCAATCACATCCAATAACACTGTTATATGTAATTACGAAATGTGTAACGAAATATCTGTGAAAGAAAGATTTTCAGCTTACCCCAAGTAAATTTCTTGGTACATAACCCTGTTTGTCTCCCAATGAAGCCCACCACCATTCTCTTTCATATTCATCCCCTTTCCTCAGAATAACCAGTCTCTCTCCATCGCGGAAATTAAGTTCGTCAGCGTTCTGAGCATCGTAGTCAAAAACAGCAAAAACTGCTCCTCCATTCATAATTCCAAGCTTTTCTTGAATGCCTAAAAATAAGTACAAATTCTAGTATTAGTCTATATAATATTATAAATATTAGTATTAGTATCGCAGTCATAATTTCAGATTTCAGATATTAATAACTGGTGCATTGAAAGTTAAAATCTTGTTCTAACTTTTAATTATTGCTCATGGTGTAATTATTTTAATATTTAGTGGAGTAAAAAACATCACTTACTGTATAAGTACTCAGAACATGGGCCAAAACCGTCCTCGTCTTCTTCACATTTTTCAGCAGCAGTTTCATGATCGCTCAAAGTAGTTGCAAATATACATGCCCCGCGCTCCACAAGAAATTTCACCATACCGACATTGTTACAGGAAGCGGCGCAATGCAATGGAGTCCTGAAAAGCAGGTTAAATTTGTTATTTAAGATAGATTTATTATACATCGTTTGTTTGTCAAAATCACCTATCGGGAATCGATTCGTGCAGAAAACATATCGAGTTGCTTATTTATTTGCTGTTATTTTTTTTATTTACTATCTTTCAAAACTATTATTAAATTGCTTTACCATCCATCGCTGTCTTGAGCATTAACATCACAGCCAAAATCAACCAGAAATCGTACCACTTCAGCATGACCAGCACATATTGCATTGTGAAGGGCGGTTATACCTTCATCATTGGCAGCTGAGGCATTTCCAACTTCACCAGCAGTTTTTACTACTAGATCTAACTCACCCTCTAGTGAGGCGTCTAATAGAAGAGCTAAGGGATCAAAACTAACGCGTCTTCCTAAAGGCACGTGATCCTAAAAATAAGAAACAATATAGTTACAGCATTGTTTGTTTCAGCATAATCTGATTCTAGATATTAAACACAATAAATAAAAGTTTATCTAACAGCACAAACAGCTGCTGGAACTGATTTATGTGTACGTACCTTATTATTTGACTTCAGATTTCCTTTCTTGACTCGTCTTAATACGTTTACTCCACTGCCCGATGAAACCGAGGATGTAGTTGTAGTGATTGTACTGCCACTATTTGCACTATCCGACGCAACTTCATCCCGATCTCCGCTATGGTCAACCCCAACAACTGGAGATTCAGTTCCAACTGCTGTGAAAATGAAAATAAATGAGATTGACATTCTGGTCTCCATAAATTGCTTACAGGTAGATTATTTTTTAACTTGTTATTCAAACTATCACGGAATACTCCTATCCAAGACAATGTTAAGTTTTCATTTTGACATATTTAATTTTCCTTGTAACATTGACTTGCTTACCGTAAGGTTCCATTTGAATGGGACTCAGATCCATTTTGGTCTCCCCTGTAGGACTATTTTCACTAACTTGTATACTCATCACGCTAACATGATTAAGGTTCTCAAGATCTAGAAGTTGTAACTGTTGCTGACGCTGATGATCATCAGTGATGACAGGAGCTTCTCCCAGAGTCACACTGGCGTCAGTCATAACACTTGGGCTTAAATTAATATTCGTAGCGCGGATCAAATTCACATTATTCATAGCTGACGAGGTAGTGGTTGACATGTTAGAAGCTGTCGTCGGAGCGGAATTTGAAAGCCCGAAAACACTTACGGAGCTTACTGGCTGTTGTTGGTTCAAGTGGGCGAAGAAGGATTCTTTATACTCCTTCAAAATATTATTGTTATTATTTATCAACTCTGCCGTGGAGGCGCAATTTGGTCCGTTCGAAGTTACATTGCTCATCGAGTTGTTTAAATTGCCCGTATTATTTTGGCTAGAATTTTTTAAGTTACTTAAACCATTATTTCCGTTCGTTCCACTGCCACTAACGTGCCCGGGTTGTTGCGGAAAGAGATCGGGTAAAGTATACTCTTCAGGAAGTGAAGCCAGTGAAGTCTTCTGGAGTGCTGTTGAGTCAGCTTCGTCTCTAGATTGAGATGATTGTTCTGGTGTCATAGCTACCATCGTTTGTTGTGTTCTTTCTCCTTTTCCTGAACTGACAGGAGGTACTGACTGAGGTTCCGGAATTAAATCGGACGGCGGAGGATCACTTTCTGGGAATAGAAATGCAGGTGGCATTTCTATGCGGCGATTAATAGAAACTCGGACCTAATGAAAAATTTATGCATTACATTAAGATTTTCATTGGCAGATAAGATTTGTCGCAGCTCCTATAAAAATACGAGTAATATGCATCCTTTTATTCCATTTACTAATGTGTGTATTTGTACGTACCGTGGTTCCATTATTGTTGTTCCCACTTGGTTGCTCCTTCTCTGCAGAGCTTGCAGAATTCAATGCAGCAGTTAAAGAATTTAAATTACTCGATGATATGCCCGAATTTTGGTTATTTTTCTTAAGAAACAACGGCTTTGGTTTGATGGGTAAGTCTGTTCTATCTGGCATAGTCGACAAGGCACCAGTACTCTCACGCTCGCTAGACGGAAGCCTGCAAAAAATAAATATTCACCTCACATATCAGAATTACTCTGACAATTGAATTTACCATGTAACGAAGCAAACACTCAATTTATTCCTTAGCAGAATGAAATTATTCCATAGAATCACGCGTTGAAGTTTGGATGCAAGTATGGCAAAATTTTACCTTTGGTTGAAAGTAAACACATCCTGCATTCCTTGTCCTCGTGGGGGAGGCGTTGGTTTAGCGGGTTTAGGTGGTAAAGCAGGTTTTGGTACTCTACCAGATCCTCCGTTTCCACCACTAGAATGCCCACTTGGTATATAACCATCTCCGACTAAGGAGGCATTAATCCCGACAGGAGAAGTCTCTTTTGGTACGCCCACCTGTAAGAACCACATAGTAAAATTAAAGTCAAATTCCGAAAAAAAACTAAAGTGTCTATAGTGCATACATAAATAAAGGCACCTTCATACTATCAACTATAGACAACCAGTAAAAATATAGTATTAATAGTAATAATTTGTGTTAATAGTTTAATATTTTTAAATAAATTTCTTTCCAAAAACTAAGCGACAACTTTAAATGCTACAAATTTATTATAGGTAATATGTCAGTTTGGTAGCTAGCAGTCGGTTTCTAATGATGTAACGTTACAAAACTTTCTGAGGACTGAATACATACATGAAACGTTTATTTTTATAAGTATTATAATTATATCTACATACGTACATGTGTACTATGTTTGATGTATGATTTTAAGTATCTATATTGTTCAACAACCAGCAGTGGCGCTAAGCTAAAAAAACGTTCTAGGCTTCTAAAGATATATTGGCAACGAAAGCTAACAAATTAATGGTGAAAGCCTGTGCGAAATCTTTCCCAGCATGCTGTCATAGCTTTCACTACATCAAACCTTCTCGAAAATCATTCACACGGTACATATGTATAATCTGGCCTTGGTACCGAACACGTTCATACAACTGCACTACCTGATAAAAGTATTTAAGGGTGGGAAGAATCGTAATTTATGTGGACAGATAGCCCTTAAGAAGACAGATCATTTTTATATACGGGTAGTTAGAAATTAATAAAGTTTAAGAGTACGCATAGGTTACTCAGATATTTCATAATAAGTGCATGGGGAATACACAATAAAGCGTGAACGATGATAAGTTCAACTTTCACCTCCTTTTAATTGGTAATGAGATAACGTTTTAAAAGCTTATACTTATAATTCTCTGGTACAGTATCAATGGTGCAGCAGATGCACTAATACAAACTACTAAATCTATATACGTACCCTTGTCATCATTACTTAATATGGGTATTATAGGCTATTAATTATTGAAATGAAATCTTGGCGTTTAATGCTACGATCTTCTATAGGAAATGTAATGTAATGATACATTTTCCGTATCAGCTTCAAAAGCTTTTTCTTTAATTAAACATACCTACATGTATCCGTATTATAATTTACAAATTACTCAGGGGCATTGTAATACTAGTCTCTAAAAACTTGCTTAGAAATACATTTGAGCCCATAATTTCTGAAAACACTTAACTCTATTTACTGTCATATACTATACTATAATATCATACCTACGAAACATCCACAGGTATGTCTGCTGCACTAGCTGTAAGCATAAACATTAACGTCTAAAAAAGCTTTGATTTGTTTTAGTTTGAAGACTGTTAGTGATAATAACAATAGTTAAAATCTTCGTTTCACGCTGTGAGATGCTATCGGGGTCATCAAAATAAACTAACAGTACAAAAACATATCCACCAAGTTCATTTTGCACTAAACACTAAAGTGCAAGTTGTCGCTGGCGAAAACAATGCAAGTGATCAAAATCTACCTTTATTCGTCTAGTCATCTAGCATTGGTCTTCTACAGTCAAGCAATTATTTAATTATTTAATCAAAACATTACGTGCTCAGACCATCATGTCAATAGCATGCAATATTCAGAGGATAGATAGTAAACAGTACTGTTATCGTTTATATAACGCCATTTCATTGGTCTTAAAAGACGACTAAGCAGTAAATTGTAATAAAAACAAGAAGAAGGAGATCCTATATATAAATAGAATGATATATCTTAATAATATCCTACCTGATGGTTCACGGGGAGACCACTGGATGTGGAGGAGGGTGGAAGATTTTGTGGAGAGTTGGAAGCTGGAGCTCCCGTCGGTCCGAATGTACTTGGTCTTGAAAAAGGGAAAATATTTTCATTAGTGTGACTACTGTTATTAGCACCAGTGGACATGACCTTTCCCCAAGCCATGTTTGTATTCCCCAGGGCGTTATTAACATTCGGAATTCCGTTGGGGATGGAAGAGGCATTCGATGGCGGAACGGGACTCGAAGACTGTTGCTGCTGCTGTTGCGTTGATAATACTTGATGTTGGGATAAGGATGGAGCGGACAGCTGCTGTGGGAGCTGATGATTGGCACTCTTGGCATTGTGTTGATTTTGACTTATTAAATGTTGTAATTGTAAATTATTGTTATTACTAGGGTAGTTTAACACTTGATTAGATTTATTTGATTGTTGATGCTGCTGTTGTTGTATATGGTATTGCTGCTGCTGATCTGATTGTTGCTGCTGAGAAGGCGATTGTGAATCCAAATGCATGATCTGCATTTGTTGTACACTCTTCTCAAAATTATCTCTGTCATGTTTATTCGCAAAAGGTGCAAATAGTTTTGTATTATAAGGCAACGTTTGATACTTTGGGTCATTTTTAGTCGGCACCGAAACGAAGTCGTCTACGCTCTCCTGCAAGACCATTAAGAGAACATTAATTTCAATTGAAACCACACGTTACAAGTTCTGTCAACTCTGCACCCTAGTATACAAGATGAAATGCATCAGTGTTTCGCTATTTTTTCCAAACTATTAAAAATCAGGATTTAATTTTGCATATGTGAGAGCTATACATTCTCTCTCTCCCAAATATATGCAACTATAGCAAGATTTTGACAAGCCAAGAGAAAATTATCATCGTATACGAGAATTGAAAGTTTAAAACTAGAAACCGTTTAGCTCTCGTTAATACAAAGACAAATGCGTGTAATGAAAAGCTCCCCTACCTCTCGCATGTGTTTACTGGAGCATACAGATATAATCTAACCAACAACCATCATAATCTATTTAACCTATATTTTAGCTGTTACATTATTATTAAATATAGTGTGTGTTACAAATACAAACACATCTTTACTACACTTGTACTACCTCTGCTTATTGCTTCTTAAAACAAACTCATAATGATTGGAGTCTCAAAGAACCTTAGGAATGCAGAGAAAATGAGATAAATTCTAGCGTAGAGGCTTTTTAATGTCCTTTCGAGTGTATTTACGCAGGTTTTTATTGAATGAGGATTAACTAACTGAAGAGCGTAATTGCTACATAATGTAAAAACTGGGAGTACTTTCATCGGTGTGCTATGTTATAGTACATATCTAGTCGTCCTATATGTATTTCTCCACTTCACAAAATGTATTTATATTATATTCTTACTCAAAGTAAATTTACTGTTAATAATATAGTAAATAGTTATACTTACTAAATTCATACTATATCAGAGTTGTCGTAGGGTATACAAAAATATTTATAATTCTATCTATTTCTACGACCGTGCATTTTAAAATTGCTTGCATATATACTATCATATTTTTCTGAGATAAATTTACAGACTTAGTTTTTAATTCCTAATGCGGAGAAAAATCTAAAACCTTCTTTTTAAATTTCTGGGAAGGACATAACACTGGCGAACAGCATGCGAGAGATGTGTATTATAATAATAGCACAATTTTGAATTTAAAATTGGAGTTTCCACACGAAATGTCACAATCGCTATTTCACTCATACTTATGAAGATACTTCCACTAGTATTCTACATCACAATTTTAAACATGATTTTAGCACGAGAATTAATTAATTATTGTTCCAAATTAGCACGCATTTTATTTCACTAGGGGCAACTGTGTCATTGCTGGTTTGGCAGCTACTGTTACCCAATGTAACCGGTGTGACACGAATCAGCACAACAAACTAAAATTCTACAAAGACCAAATTGTGAGACTGTCACAAATGCTGACATGTCAAGTTGACGTCGGGCTAATCAAAGGACGGTTTGATTAAAATAAATAATAAATGGTAAAAAGTTAGTTAAATTTCATACCTGGTGTTTCAGCGTGACAGCCAACTGGTGATTTAAGAGTCGCTTCCGGTGGAGTCGTTCCTGCAACTCGGCTATCCGACGGTCAATTCTCATGGCCTCGTCTTGTCGTTGAGACAATGCAACTCTCTGAGCTGCCACACGGGTGGCTTGAGCTTCACGTAACTTCTGTCGGTACTACAAAATGATAAACCACAACAAAGAATCGTCAGTCTTATGGTTCAAATAAACTACTCCCATTCGTTCGCCCTTGTGTGTAGGGCACAACACTTGGAAATAAGTTCAATAACCAAACCCACATTACAAAGCCCTGCTTACTATACCAGCATTTTGACTTGGTAAATTTTAATCTTTCCCTGACACCCGTGTAGTCAAGTCAATATTCATAATAAACGATATGGCAGGAGGTTAACAGTTTACCTCTGCTTTATGTTTTGCATTTGACACGAAATCAAGATCAGGGACGCTGCCTCCCCTGACTTCAATGAGTATCCATGTGTTTCCTTGACGTATATAGATACTACCTAGACTAGACACTTGCATGCACAAAGATACTTCTGGCAGAGATATTCTCGTATGTGTTCACTACTTTAAACTCCTGCACTACATAAGCCCATCATAAAAATAAATAAATACTTGGGATATTCTTCACTATATACAATTTCACACGTGCTCAGTCAAGCACTCCTCTGAAAAACTAGAATAAATGCATAACTTCCTACATAAAATATTCTTCAATTTTATCCCTGCATGAACTTCAAAGAGAGTAAGCATCTCCAACCTTAATAACACTAATTAAATATAACCTTGGGGAAACAATTCCATAATTATTTGCCACATGAGAAGCAGAGCAACACATTCGCATTCATAGCTAATCATATGGGCTCAATTGAAAAACTGCTCAAAAGATTTTGATTTTTGACAGTTTTCCTTCAGCTCTTTTGTTTCTTAAAAATTTTGTGTATTTGAGTTAAAACGAATCAGTCTATAGTATCGGCTGAGTACAGATGAATAATATTCTTGGCGTCGTTACTATTCGTTTAATAGCAGATCTACTTTCATTAAAGCTATGCACTATGAAATGCCCAAAGCTATGCACATTTGTATATTCAAGTTTCTTTTCATTTCTAGTACTCATACAGCTGCCCCGCAATTCCATTCCTTTTATAGAAACAATAAAATTGCCATAAAGAATTAAAGGCAATGTCATGTAGATATGTTTACATGCACTTTTACATTGTAGCAATGAAATGACATTACCAGATCTGTCAAATAAAAATATTGCCAACTATTTGAAGTGTAATATCTATGTATACGAAAGTAGTGTATATTTATTCAAAAAATTCTTTATAAAAGTTTATGATAAGAGATTAAAATCTAGGCCCGAATCAACATGCAACCCCGGTTTTATCTCCTTAAAATTATCACATGCTCTCCTTCCAAAATGAAAGCTAACACTAAAAGCCATATGGTTATCATAATAGTTCTAGTTCTTCAAAACTAAAATATGTCATTATTCAAAGTAACCTGGATTATACATTTGTGCAGCAAACGCACATGCAGTGCTTGCGTGCTTTAATGTTCTACTTCAGACCATTATGAGCTACGCACAACTCCAAAAATATATGGCACATATTTTTCAAGAATTATACTCATTTTTACAAGATTCGTACACACACTTCCTACATAATAATATACACGCACAAACGTACCCACTACAGGTATTAGCAATATATTACGTACGACAATTATTCCTGCTCGTAATGGTAAGCTAAATTTGGACACATATGCACGCTTTACACGTTTTGTTGCCATAACAGAGCATTATTAGTATACTTATAATATATATATTAGAGCCTAACTACCCGTTTACATGAACCTCAGCAAGCACATACTAAAACCATTCATCTCCCAACGCAGCTTAAGTATTTACTTGAGGGGGGAAATGTCTTGGGAAAATAAAATATCTCCAGGAGTAATACATGAAAAGTGCTTATATGTACAGTGTAGCGTTGGAACACCGCAGGGAGCATGACGCCGACTGGAAAGTAGTGCAATCAAACATTCACTAAGAAATAGCAAAGTATTGCTATTTACTTTACCTTCGGCACGGGGTGCAAATCCGTCTAAAATTACTTGCCTACTAGTCTAGTAAGTCCTCCACAACAATTATTCTTCCGACTCACCAGACTTGGGTAAATGACGACAGCTTCTCAGTATCTTGGAGATAGCAAGATGCTTCGTACATAGTTGCGTGAGAGTTTTAGTAGTTTAAACATTAAACTTACATCAAGCAGAAAAAGCCAAACAGAAAGGAAACGATATTTGTAGTACCTCGTTGATACTCCGTATCACGGTTGTATGAGCTTCAATTTTAAATTATTACTACACTAAATATAGTCATACATGTAGTACTTATCATCACAAATTCCAAAAACCCAGTTTATAGTGTATGTATGGACAGTTCATGTTATGTGTACGAGTAGACAATGCTTTGAATGTGTGTGTTAGAGATACGAAAACACACATATATAAGCAAAAGCAAACTGACAGGAGCCTATATATAAGTATACTTTGGTTTTTGTAGCTTGTGATAAATCGAATGTCGAACTCACACTGAGGAATTCCTTCAAAGACCAGAACTAATCAATGAAGTTGTCGTAAATCATCACACATTCGTTTCTTAGAGGAATTACCAGAGGGTACACTAAAAATTCAAACGAATATACGCTCACTTCTGAACTGATTACCTATATAAGAGGTCGTACAATCTGATAATCAATACAAAATCTGTACTTATAAAAGGTCTACCAAATCTAGCATTCTCTCATTTTATGTACATTTCTCAGCTTTTACTGTGGGATAACAACTTTCATGATACTAACTCCAGGAAATTCGCTTCGTGAATTTTACGAGTTATAGTGTACGTTTACTTAATACGCACAAAAGCGAGAGACAGACGTGGAAGGTCGAACGTAAATATTATCTATGTACATACATGACATAACAGTTGACTACCTGCTATAAATTCTCATCTACACTTAATAAATTTAATGAGATGTAAGTTTATATACCTACAACAAAAACAAATACAAGTTTTAGCGTTACACCAGCAATTATTGAGACAGATCTGGTGTTATTGAATAATGAATTACCAAACAAATTTCCGCCTTCCAAACTCTTCATAATCATAATTCAATAGCAGTCACGCTTTTTATTTCCAGCTAACGACTTCATGGTGAAAAGAAATCGTGTTTTTATCCTGAACGAAAAGTAGATTACACATATCCATTAATTGTGATATATTTTCACGTAATTTTACTTGTCTCCAAACACATTGAAAAATACAATTTAATACTAACTGCATCAATGACTACATACGGTAATGGGATTTTGGCTCTTGGATTAAATCGAGTGAATCGCAATCATCTACGTTAGAAAAGAATTTCAGAACAAAATTGATATGAAGATAGACCTACCTGTAGGATACGCTATGGTAGCTACAACATTATGTACGTACTTTAAACTTACTCATAATTAAAAATCCAACTTCCCTATCATTAGTTGAAAGTTGAAATCGTGTCTTTTGAAATCCGTATGTTTACAAAATATTCCCTACCATTTCTAATTCCCGCATACTGCTATCGGATTCACGGCACGGCGTAAATCGGATCTTGTTAAAATCAAAACAAAAAATCGTGCAATGAAGTGTGCAGGGACCAACGTAACAAAGAACAGAAATCAAGAAATATGATTTCGTATACAAAAAATCACACAAAAACATTCACAAAATTTAACATGCATATGCAGTGAAGCCAAAAATACTATCAAAAGCAGATGCTTATTCATTTTCATAAATAAACAAGATAGTAACGATGAAATATGACAAAAGAGACGGGCCGAAATATACAGGACCTGAATCCATTCCTATTTGAATTCAAAATAAGATGACAAGACAAGACAACTCACCGTGAGTCTAGGACTATCAGATGAGAAAAATAACCACGGAACTGACTGTGTATAAAGCCTTAAAAGCTCTCACAACGTGCTACTCTTTATTACCTTTTACACTGCACTGTTCACATACTATTAAGGTAAAAATCTTGTGAAAAAAGTCACTCTTTTCCTTTTTGTCTTCTTCTCCCAACATATTTTTGTATATATCAACAGCACCAGTAGAATCACGGGAGGCTTGTTTTCCAAGCCATCATGGGCACTTATACTTACATTTACCTATGAAGATACATAAAAAAGTCTGTCAAAAAATACTAGCTTCCATCTCCTTGACACAATCGCACAAAGCAACACCGTCGTCAGACTGAATCTTTATAGCGAATGTGTCACTTACTGCAAAAGAACGTGATATACACTGAGACAGTGTCGTAAATTCTAGTATTATATATCACAACCTCAAATGCACACACGAACTCTGGTGATGCTCACTCACTATATGTATAAGGTAGGAACACATCAACTATACATATAACACATGACTACATGAGATGTGAACACATTTTGATTTTTTTTCGAAGGAAGGAAGAAAGAAAACATGTCCACATGTATGAACATTGGAATTCTCCGAATAAAATAAGTAATGCAAACTCGCGTAATTTTATTTCTGTTCCAACGCGAAAGACTGGTAACACATTACAACACAACTCAGGTACTCTTGTGTGTTCAGGCTACAACAAACGATCGTACGCAACTGAATATGGAAAACATACCGCAGGGTTGTCAACGACTCTGTCCCTACACCAATACTGTTTCCAAGTTTTTGATTTACGGATGTTATTAGTACACAGTTTTGCATAACATCTGCACTAATACAAATACTGTTAACTTTCCAAGTTACAGGGCCAGAAGTTATAATTTTGTCAATAGTGTTGATTCTACGAAATACTGTCTTCCTTTCATTGTAATTTAGCATAGCATAAGACAGTATTTCGCAGACAAGCAGCATGCCTAAAAAGTGAAGCAAAGGAAATAAAACAGTACGTTTGTTATGCTTGTCATTTCTCGTATTCATCTTTTCAACCAACTCAATTGTTACCATTCAACTTTGAATGTGTCGTAAAAAAGAGAGAGTATCCGAATCCAAATGAAAGTCCCCTTCTATCGAATTTTCTTTCAACGCTGTAATCTCTTGATATACCACAGAGTAAAGAATTTTTGATATGCTTGCTCTTATTATCTATATCATGGTTTACGTGGATATTACTGATGTGATAACCCTCCATTCACCTGCCAGCTCTTCCTTGGCAATGACAACATTAGTTAAAAATGAAATTCTGGCAGCCGTACTATTTACTAATCATTATCAAATAACATGTTATTTTCCATTTCGTTGATTTGCACAAATAATGTTCATTAACTTACTCACTGAGTTTCAAGAATTAAAAAGTTAAAAGCAAAATACTCTATTATTTCAATGTAATATGCATCAGCTCAGTTTTAACATAACATGCATAGTACCTAAGTCAGGTACCGGCAGCATTCACTATATATAGTTTACATGGGCGGTTGTATGTAGTATAATCATATGTTCCGATAAATAAAAACGTCAAATTGAGATTGACAGTCTACCGCTACCGTGATGCTAATAATTACAATGTAATACTTGTACTTGTTTTAGCTATTTATGAATATAGTATAGGTATTAATCGATAGAGCAGAAGTTGGAAAAAGAGCCAAATGGGAATACTATTTCGATATTTGTATATACCAAACACTTAAGATGTATGTAATGATCGTTGTTTTGACAATGCAAAATACCTAGGTCTCAGTGGATACGATCTACTACTTGTGAACTATAAATTCTCTTGTGAATATAAGCGCTTGTCCTGTTTTCCCTTGCACTCTCCGTGCTGTCTCTCTTGTCAGTAACGGTACGATGCTTGTGGGGCATAGAGCAACAAAGGAGCATTATTAAATGTTAGAATACTTATTGCGCATCTTCAGGTTTCAAATATATGTAGGTATGTAGCTCTGATTTAATAACCGTAACGTCGCTCCACTACAGCTCAAATGATTAATCTTATTTTCAAAAAGACAGTATTAGAAACAATGACAAGAACATAGTTTTTAACATGCACTTCCAATTCACAATGCATTTCATAATAATAATAATATTTCGCTAAGCTATCGTCGACATTTGAAATTTCGAAGGTGCTTTGCTATTAGGTGTATTTCTGAAATTAGATGTGATAGTAGCTATCTGACCGACGGACGCAATAGTTTGCATAGTTCCTATATCTACACCTATAGACGACGTAAGTATATAAACATCCTGTGACTTTGAAAGAAAGACTTTAACAGAAAGCCACACACACACGGTAAGTACAATGGAAAATAAACGTTTGTGTGTCGCAATGGGTTGAAATGGAGAATGCATGAAATGTGGTAAATTATTAAACGAATGCAAGCATAGAGAGGGAGAGATGAAAACACATTAAACCACAATGCGAGAAATTGACGTGGAATATAATAGATCCAAATGGTTTTAAAAAGACCTACAGGCAGTGGAAAGAGTACTGCGTGAATACGCACAATTCATAATTTATTGGAATTCGAGACCGCAATATCATGTTCAGTCGCACTCTCTCGATTTCTATTACTTCCACAAGTAGACATGGGTACTCTGGAGAAAATTAATGGTTCAACCACGCCTCGTGTCGTAAAAATAAAATCTTAAATCAGCAAACATTTAACACTTTATCATATCCTATAGGCAAAGGAAAAGGAGCAAGATCGATCAACATACAAGTACATACATGAAAATTTGATATTGAAAGTTGATACAGCATATCTGATATACTTATACCAAGTAGGTACTACTGTAGCTTTTGAACCGTCATTGCCGTCATAAGAATCAGTATCTAAAGTCGCCCCATAAAATTGACTCAACGTCCCAGCAATTAAAGATCTTATATATTGACGGTTACGATGCTTTTTTTAATTTCAAAATGAACTCACATGGTTGCCACTACTAAATGTACCATGCTTATAACTTCCTCAAATACCTACAATATCAGGTTCAGGATCAACTGTGACGCCTGCCATGCTATCAGACAATTCCAAATAAATTACTCAACCCCTCTGGAATACTGTTATGACATAGTGCGGAGAGCACCGTTGACGCGTCCTATTATCTTCATGACGAGAGAATAAATGTGCTCAAGTGCAAATTAAATGGGTTGAATTGCCGTTTAATTATACTAGAGTGGTGTACTAACGCAAAAACCTGGGCAGCAGTATGAAATTGCGTGTGCAATACTACACTTATATTGTCATGAAGCTTTTATAAACTCATAAGACATACACAGAATAAGCTTATAATAACATCACTGAGGTCACTTGTGAACTCAACGCCTACGAGAGCTAGCAATACCATTATTATTACTATATGAATTGAATGAGTCCTCGAGCTCATCACAAGTTTGACGGCATCAACCTCTGACCCTTGAGGAATCATCAGAATCTACGTACACCTTCCTCCACTGTGCAATGAAGGATTACAATGGATTACTATACACAAATAACGGACAATACGAGAGGAAAGCCCAAACTGGCGGTGGGGGAACGTTACCTAAATGGATGTATACTAATAAATCTTCAAAATTACCGGATGGAAAATATATCAGAATCAAAAATATGAAATTAATGATTGTGTTAAGGTGATCTTTGACAACGGATGGCAAGTACACAAACTTGAATATTAGATACAAGACAGAACACATAGGCTCTCGCGCATTCCCAATAATATGTTTTGACAGGATGGTCTCGGACATGATTGTCTATGGCTTTTACGATTGAGCCTCACGTAATTTCTACTACCTACACCAATCGACCAGAGGGTCAATCTAATTTAATTGGAAAATAACGAGTTTATTGGTACGAACGGCAACCCTATAGCGCCATAAGGATAAGTGATATCCCGACTATGGATTCATGCCAATAATAATACCGTCAAGAATGTGTACCGCGTGGCCGTTAACACCAAACATACCTTCTCTGATCTTAAAAATAATATAAGCAGTATCATCTTACGTGTCAGCAAATCATAAAAGCACAGGTTAGTTCATCTGATACTCTACACTTTCTAACGGTCGAACGCCTGACAGGGGCGGTGATCGCCCAGAATGTCATGAGAGATTATTTGTACAATGCCACTTTACGATCTCATTCCTTCTCCAAATCTGCATCTTTAATATTTAGATCGCTCGAAAACAATGACTGATAGGTTGGAAATAATGCACTTTACATTGCCTGACCTGACATTTGAGCGGTGGTGCATCTGCTATCTACAATAAATCTAACATTCAAGTGTATCTCTGCCGTTAATAATAAAATCAGAGAAATTCCTCCGCGAAGGTATTTCAACTACGAAAATTACAGAGATAGAATGGTTAATGGACTGGCTGTGGCACGTAAATAACCCAAATGTATCTCGCTTAGCTGATTGCAACTATTCCGTTAGTTCAGTAAGGGAAACTATTTGAACAGGTGGCTATTTCTCCCCGAATAGAGCAATTCTAATGATTCATCCGTAAAGTTTTGGTTGTACAAACAAAGTAAATAGATTTTGCCTGGTGGTGTTTGTGTTTATTAGTAGACATTACAATCAGACTGAATTCTCAGAATTTAGAGACAGGCTAAATGTTGTACTAGTCAAAAGAGACTTCAGGCTCAAAAGTTGTACCGCTGGTGGCATGAAAGTAATGTAATGAACCAAGTGTTTATCAACTTTTAATCTTAATCTGCTACATTAACTTGTGTGCGATTTTGGAATGAGCTCCTTAGCTTGAGTATTTGTAAGTGTGCAAGTTCGAACGTAAGTCATCAAGGTAAACCACGATTTACTCATGAATCTGCAGCTGGAGAACTTCATGATACCCTATTGTACTATTCATTCCTTGCATGTACCCAAAGAGATAAGTACTAAAGACTAACTTAATATTCAAGACCTAACCGCTCATTTACATGTAATTGACGAAGCAAACATCCAAATCATGTTTGAGTTCCATTTGAATGCATAGCATCTTCTGGTATTAGCTGGCCCTGCTACTATCATACAGTAGTTCATTAAATTAAACCCGAGCTTGGCATTAAGGTTCAACTTATGCTCAAAAGAACGGTTCATGAAATCTAATGCATGAATTTACAACTATCTCTGAACCCTTTCGCTACAAACTCGAATAATTCTACTATAAATTCTAATTTCTCATACTATACTATCAACTTAAAATACTTGACGTCGTCACTACGAAATATTTAAGAGTATCCTGTGAACTAATTTACTGAATACAAGTATGTATAGGTATATATAAGCATTTGTATGTATATAAGATAACCACGATTTCAACTTACCATTAATTCTCGACGAAGTTTTTCAAGCTCAAGTGCAGCCGCAGATTGTCCATTTGGCGGTTCTTTACCTCCACGCCGAAGATCATCCAGTTGTCGTGTTAAGTCGTCTACTTTGGCCACAGCCACCGTAAGTTCTTTTTCTTTTTCATTAAAAACTGCTCGGAGAGACTCCAAATCTGAACCTAGAATAGAGTTGTAAAAACTTAGGGTTAGCTCACTTGCGAACATTTCACTCACAGGTTAAATACACGTGATGGAAATAGACAAGAACAAGACGAAGTAAGTTGGAGAGGAGGAAGTTGGTTGTATGTAAGCCCGTTAACATAGACGGAATAATGCTCCAGACTCGGAAACTAAAGTTCAACTTATATCCCACATGAGCGATGTAATGTAATAATAACCCACTAAACAACTGAACAATAGCAATTCGTAATGACAGCTCGTGGACGTAGTAAGCTGTGGCTGTTTACATTTACATGCACCATAACTACACCATGACCATAATGAGTGAGTCACTACACATGATTTAAAGTGACTGCACAATAGTATAGGATTTACCAAGAAACGGAAATAATGACTGGGGGAATATTTTACTTTATGATGAAATTTAACGTTTAGCTTCCTTTATTATATTATAGTAAACACATTTAATAAGGAAGTCATTGAAAAATGCATTAAGTCAGAATACCCCGTATTCATCACTTTTACCATAACCACAAATACGTCCAGCTATATACAGTTGCACACTCACCTTCTTATTATTTATACTTACTACATTTGACGCAGATTTAAAGTATATACAACAACATTGACTCATTAAAGGGACCTTTCAGTTCTCCATAAAACCTTCTATTTTTTACAGGGAAGGGTTATTTTAGGTTTGATTTTTCATGCAGTTAGTATACTACTTATGTCCCTAAAAGTTTAAAAACGTTTTGTCACTAGTGTTAATTTATTAATTATTATCGTTAATTTATCGCGTAAGCCATCACGGGTTATTTGCCTGACTTTACCTCTTTAATCAAATATTTTTCTTCAAGGTTGACTCATTCACAGACTAAAGGCAAATGATATAAACCTAATCAAATACGATATACTTATTTACTCATGAAATGAGGGCAAAACAACGACAAAACTTCGTACCATAAACAGATATAAGCTGCAGGGTTAATAAATACTTATAAGTTAAATAACGTCAAGGACTTACAATTATGTAAATATGCATACTATATGCAGTACTTTACAAATGGATTATCATAGAATTGTCCTTTAAATATTTATCCTAAGTTCATGCTAATTGATTTTAGTAGTACCATAGGTATAGCTTTATATAATAGATATATAGCTTTACAATAAATCAAAAGTGTAAACTTTTCAAAAAATAAATCCCAGCAATCATATAAAAATCTCTGGGGTGTTTACAGTGCAATTTATTCCGCTCGGACGCCAAACAGCTCTCTTGTGGTTTGGCGAAAGGAAATAAAACTGTTTTGAGGTTATAATAAAATTTTGATGGTCGCAGGCAGACTTGTTTACAAATGTGAGGCTTGGAACGAACTCAGTCGTTGATGACCAAAATCAAAATTTTCATTTCCAGAATTTTTAATTAAAATATTGCAGTGAGATCTAGCATACTAATTATAAGTAATATATGAATAATTAAATTATATACTTATAACGCTCAAGTATATCCACTATTGAAGCAGCGAAAACTGAATCTCTGAAATTCCTGGCGTTCTAAACGTACTCATGGTAAGCAACACTATGTACAGATGGCGTTATATTTAATTTAGGTAATTAATACTCTCTCTGTAAGTACGGGAAAATCTTAATTTGGTATCCGAATCAAAACAAACTCATGCCCATGGTGTCTTCATACATGTTTTTCAACTATATATACTAAATATACGCCACTGGACAAAAATAAAATATTCTTATGCCATAATAGCTCCAATAGAAGCAGGATGCAACATTTCGAAGAAATTCTAACAAAATACCCCATTCATTTTTCCCTACATCATGTGGGCTGGATGTGGGCGGTTTGAGAACATAGTAAGAAAAAAGTCGTGGTTGGAAAGGAAGAGGCATTTTCGCGGAGCAGTGAAATAGAACAGAGCTTGAACAGATTAATCGACTTGCAAACGAATTCCTGGCGTCAGAAAAAGTCTAGCCCAGTCTCACTGGAAAAAATCCTTCCAGTTTCGGTGCTTAAAACTTTGCACTTTTTTTTCTACCATTCACTCAGAAAGCTGAAAAGTAAGTTCTGATGTCAAGCCTGCTTACACGGCACAGAAGAGCCGAGTAGTAAGAATGAAACCGTAGGAGAGTGCGGAAGGGGATAGGAAATTTGAAAAAAGGAATTTCTTCCCCGCGTGCAATAAAACAATGTTAGAAATGTATAATCCTCAGTCCCGACTTTTGACAGCCCTGTACATTACTATCTGGACTGGAAATCTGGGCTGAATTCATCAACGTCCAGCTCAAGATTTCCTTAGAGGAATACTTCGGCCTGCCTTGAAATAACTGATGGGAGGGAGCTATTTATTACATATTTGTCATTTCTAGGGGAATAAGCATGTCGTTCTATTATTACCGATCCTGGACAATTTTTCAAACTTGGTTCACTTCTACAGTATGGGCAGTCCGCATAAAAAACCTTTACAATCCTGCATCTATCTGTATATTGAATTTATAATAGACATACCTACACTACAGATACCATGCCCCTAACAATACTGAACCTTATATTGTAATCTCATGAAAAATAAAATATTTCCCAAGTGTCCAAGAAACGGGCAAAAAGTAAAACTTGTTTGACACCGCAGCATCAAAATTCAGTATGTACACATACATTTTTGAGAAATCAGACTGTCTTGTGTCATGAAAAACAAACATTCAACGAACTTGCCATAAACTTGTGTCCACAACCATCAATTGCAAAAGAGGGAGAATAAGGTTGACGAGACCATAATGCATAATGACCACGGATCGATCGTCTAACTTTTCCTTTAGTAAATTCCTTTTCTACCTCGTACTCTAAAATGAGCAACCTTACTTTCATATATAGACTCAAATGTGACTGCCTGCAAGCAAATTAGGAAAACGTTGATAGAATATAAGACTCCAAGTATACCTATATGAGGCTTTAAACAGTCGTCAAACTCCTGTCCGTAAATCCCCGCTCACCTTGTAAAATACACTTTGACCAACCACCCTCTCCTGTATAAATTCCCTTTGCAACTCCAGTTCTTTCTGTGGACATCGCAGCACTCACGGTATTGTGGCATGTACATATACGTAATTGCAACCAAATACAAAACCTAATTCCACAAACATGGTTTTGGTTTGCTTGAATATACATACGTACCTCATTTATGTAAGGTGCACATACTCTGCCTCAATTAAGTTTAATTATGTGTTCATACATTTACATCCCAGGCATACAGTCGACTCATACATACTCGTTTCACCTCTATGGCAGTACATTCAGGGACGGTTTCAGTGAAAACGCATGTGTACGCTCGTAAAAATACACATATCATATTGGAATTTTCTTTTTAGCGCAATGCAGAAAACCACAGACTTTCAATTTACGTCAGTTCCAGAGGAGAGACGAGAAGGACAGAGTGAGTCCCTCAACTAAAATTTATTCAATTACGTCTAAACGTTTAGTAAACTCAGCTGTTTTCTACATTTGCCAGTCTTCTCGCTCCTTTCCCTTCGGATACATATGAGGGCACCATATGGTCAATCAACTGTCAGCAACAATTTCAGAAGGATGGAGACATGTTCAAAAATATCCTATGAAAAGTATGCATAACAAAAACTATTTTTTCAAGCTTATCCAACTGAGTGCATTTACTATGCTACAGCAAATAGTAATGCTAACGATTGAGCTACTTTTCCATACTTTAGCCAAGTAGCTTGCAGGAATGTAGTTGAAATGGGACTTGGCATTAAAAGCCGGAATTATTGCGAGTTTCAATATATTCAATCTTCCATTAGAATTTACAAATTTAGTAATTTTCGAGGACAGAAAGATACCCCGGTCAATAGGAAGCCATATACCTAACAACACTATATAGACTCACAGCTATGTACATATTAACTTCTGCTGTGTGGCAGTTGTAAAACCATAAGAATGAGGCAATTTCATTTAATTAATTAAGAATTGCATTAATCTAATAAACTATATAACACTCCCACTCATAAGTTAGTTTGGAAAAGAGCTCCACCCAGAAAAATAACATTTGAAGAATAATAAGCCTTGTTTATGTATGTAGGTGTAGCCGTTTCAACGTACATAAGTCACAGTAGCATTTTCAATTACATTAAAACTTTGTGACAGACTCATCTCGCACAAATAAAAATCAAAAAACACACAGGCCTCAGGAAACGCAGAACAAACAACTATACAACGAAATTAAATATATTGCTCCCGGAACGGTCGTACCATTCATTCCAATTCCCACATCCAGTCAGGAGATTTGCATAGAAGAATAATTACACGTGTTTATTAAAAATAAGGTCGGACAAGCATAAGACGACGAAGAGGACGAAGTAATATCAAAATTGAATTTAGTCTGCACATTCGTTTTATCTTTATGTGTGTATAGGCAATTGAGTATATTCCTTAGGAGTTTTATAATCATAGTAGAGCCACTGTGATATCTACATAGTACAGCGAATCCCGAAGTCCACATGAATATTGATTAGTTAACTTTTCTAATAAATTAATTTCCTCCCCCGACCTTTTCTCTTTGGGAAATGCAGAGGAAAGAAAGCAAATAAATCTTGCAAATAGGTTCTAGTGGTTTCTTAAGATTTCTCCCAAGATTTGCTCTAACTTGCCAATTTTCAAATTGCAGCACAGAAATAAAGTAAACATTAATTTTCCCGAGGAAAAACCCACTATATAATAGTAGTTACAAAATCTTATTCCTTTCCAGTCCCATGCTAATGAAGATGAAATATCTTAAAATATTCCCTCCACTATATTTTACTACTTTGGTTAACCCTTCGACAAGGAACTAAAACTAAATAGAACATCCTTACGTGCATGTAGGAGATTAAAACAGCATTCAGGGCACCACTTAGGTCCTTACAGATTGTGATGAATGGTTGTGAGAAAGAGAAAGACAGCGACTGAGGTATGTAACTACTCTGCATCCATTATTATTCACCTTTTAGAAAGGAAAACTTAAAATAATTCGATTAGTTCTCTAAAGGAGGAGAGCAAACGAAAATACAAAGCTGAAGTGAGTGGCTCGCAGTTTCTCTTTTTTGGCTGGAATTAAATGATGTTGTATAGTGTACGTACATGTATACTACAATGCTTAATTATACACGTGAAGCCATACTTCTTTAATGTTACTCTTTTTCACCCTTCTACTTTCACCTCTACTTATACTTTATGCACATACGAACAAACACGTTACCTAAAACTGCAAATCTTTATGCCTTTCCCATCTTCGACAATAGAAACTTATGCATAATTATCTCCTCGTATACTAACTCATGTATACATACATACATACGCAGGCACACATGTTATTAGCCTGGATACCGGGGAAATCCCATGATCCTTGTTTTACTTTACTTCTGGAGAAATTTTAGTATTCAGAGACTTGCCAGCCTTTAAAGATTTACTTTCTCTTTGAAGCACTTGTCATTATACAGTGAGCTTCCTTCTTTGGTGATCCTAGTACCCTCGGTACTTCAGGCACACAGCGGCAATGAAGCACTACTGCATTATTGTATGCAGAATAGAGCTTTGTATCCTCCGTTACCATTATAGAGACATATGTATTGAAATATAAAATCCTATACCCTCAAACTGAGTTTACTCCTTCCATTTCTCATTATCACCGTCATTGGAAAGTCAAGCTCGGGTGTATTAACCGATATTATCTGAATATAGGTTACCGTAAATGTGTCCCAAATGAAGACATCCAATTCCACATTTCTATGCCCAAGTCGTATCAACAATAAAATAAGATATGCTTCTTTAAAAAAGCAACGTCTTTATAGCAACACAATGTTTTTCTTAGCTTGTCAAGCATATTTGTGAATACATACATAGATTAACTTTAAGCATCACCAAGGTAAACTTGTTATAGGATTAAATAACAGGGTAAAAATCATACTCATTTGAAGTGAAGCTGAACTAAAGCACCTGAAGTATTAAATAATGTATGTAGAATACACTTTACGTGAGAGGAAACTACACAAAAATAACAAACGACGACATTTTAAAACATCAAGGAACAATTTCATGAAAACAAACATTCTTGTTAATAACTGGTTCGACGTGTGTTTACAATATACTAGCATGAGCACACCTATCAAAATACATGGCGTCAAGTTTTGAGAAAAAGCATTTCCCAGAATCAACAACTATAAATGTACAGCTGTTGAGGACCTACATACACGTATGATATAATAGTTTTTACATATGCATAGTAGAGTTCTTAAAAGGAAAATGTAGCCATAAGTTAGTAAAAGCACTTTTTCAAAACCATTTACTTCCAGCTACGACTGGAACATGAATTGGTTTAGAAAACCGTTGCGGAACAAGCGGCTGTAATACAAATTCTATTCAGTTTGAATGCTCTTCAACAACCGTCACTGCCCATGTCTCACCCGCTTTAACTCTCTCAAAGATGAGAAACGTTTATACTGTAGATGTTTATATATCACAAATGTGTATAAAAGAGACTTGGATGTATCAGTAAAGTCAATACATATTCACATTTGCACCCAGCAAGTGTAATGTTACATCCAACCAATGATGTTTCCACTTGTGGAGTCAATGCTTTTAGCGATGAAAGCATAACTTTCTCTCTCAAACTGTCTATGATAACTAAAGGAGGACCGGCTGTTCAACGCTGTTGTTGCAGCTAACGAAATTTAGCAATCTAAAGTGTGTCACCTTGTTTAACCTCTTGTTAGGGTAACACGATCTCTAAACTAAACTAACCAGACACGTTTTTGCTGCTTCTTTACCATCTGGGACAATGGAAAAACTTAAAATACAAACAGACGAGCAAGCTCTCATAATATGGATTTGACGTTCCAAATAGAGAAAACAAACGCTTTTACTCACAAGAAAAATTGGAGAAGTTATCATTGTATCTTTCAGTTCTTCATGTACACACATAGCCCTGAAAGCATAGCATTTTCTCGAAGAAATGACAATCAACAGTATACTTTTCGGTGTTTTTATGCTTACAGGATAAAAATAACAGCTTGTTTAAAACTGGAATAAATTTAAAATGAAAATATGTACTTTTTCCTGGTTCTGTTTTGCTTTGATACTTTACAAAAATATTTTTTTGGAAAAAGAAAAAGATTATGTAGACAGCAGGCATTGAAAATACCCAAGCCCTCCAGGTAAAATGATGTATGTATGTAACTAGGTTTTATCCTAACGCCAGCTACAACTTTCGTGGACCTAATTCAAAATGAGGAAAGTACACATAACATAAATAAGAATCTGAGAAAAAACATTGCTCCATCATGTACTCCCACATGTATCAAGAATGCACATAAAAAATATTGCGTAATATGAAAAAAGGTTTTTATATTGCATAATCAGCTACTATTTACTACCACAAAAAGTATTTGAAATGTAGCAGAACAGTTTATAGAGTACAATAGACATACTGTATTTATTTTTAAAATTAAACCCCTGGCATTATTCTGTTTTATGGGTTTTTAGAATATCAGACACTAATACTCATATCCAATTGATATCTATGTGTCAGGATCAGAATAATACTTCTCAATTTGTGGCTTTGCCTCTCGGTCTATACCAAAGGTTTAACATTTTGTAGTACTGAAAAAATGAAATACATAGATGGGTTTCAACTTAAATTAAATGTTTAAAAAATGTTAATGCAATTAAGTTATCCTTAGTAAAATCCGCTATTTCAAAAGTGTGCTATGAAACGCAAACGTCAAATATGAGTTTAACAAAAAAAACTTTTTAATTTTGTGAAATAATTGCAAACGATATCTAACTCTTTCTTTCAACATTTATAGTTCGCTTTAATTTAGACACTAAAAGTCCAGTAAACCTTGTACTGCATTGGAGATAAGAACTTTATAATGCTATGCACAAAAAATTACAGAACGCAATTATTCCAAAATGTACCACAGCCGGCCGAAATCTGTGCTAGTTACCCTCTCACGTCAATCTCGACAACACTCGCCTTTCCATGGGACGTGTGTGCAGACGTGCTAGTAATTACAAATTAGAAAATAATTACAGAGGAGATAAAACCGTAATAAAAAGATGGAATCTTGCTAGAAGTTTAGTACGGACGACGAATATGTATTCGGCAAATGTTACTATAAGTAGATATATGAAGACATTTACCCAAACTAAAAGAAAAGGTAGAAGAATTCTAAAAACCCTTAGGTTCAATAATAATTAGAGATTGCCTACACAAGGCCTTCTCTCACGCTATCTGCCCATAATTATTCTACACTTTGGAAATATCTACAAATCTAAGCACATGTTTGCCTTCTTTGCAGGAAAGCACCAGAGCTATGTATGGCGCGTTTGGAAGAACCCAACGCCTTAATTTATATGTTTCAGCCCTTCATGAATTTTCCCCGCACATTTTTCCCATTTCACCAACTTACTTGGACAAGAAGGGTATAGATCGAGTAGTGTAGATGCGGTGCGGGAGTATGTTACCAACTAGCAACCAAACCTTCTACATATGGTTTCCCAAAAGAACAAGGACGATACTAGTCAAGTTTTTACTTTCACCAACCCGTCTTCCCTACCAACGCTGTATAGATGATTCTGGTCTTTTCTACCAAAGCTTTTCTTCTACAGAATAGTTTTGTGTAAAAAAGTAAAGAAAAGTAAATGCTGATACTTCATTGCTGACTAATAACATACAGGATCTATATGCATAAGCATTTATATTCACCACATGGGATGAAATCCAGGGAAAAAGTTGGCAAAAGTTCATTATGGAAAATGCAAATGTGTAGTATTATGCTGGTTGAGGAGAGTGTGGACGGGCCTATCTGTCCCTTTCAGCGTTCCTGGCGTATCTGCACTCTACACATGCACACCTATAGGCCATTCAATACCCTTGATGAATAAAGACAGAAGACAAGGGAGAGAACGGGAGCAAAAACGGAGTTTAGAAGAAGACGAAGAACAAGAGGAAGTACAGGGAAAAAATGAAAGCTTGTCGAGCAAGCTCAGTTTGATAGCTAAATGCTTTTATCTCACTCCTCCGACTCCCGCTAATATTACTTATTACTATACGAACGAGGCTGAGAGCGAGACGACGGGGAGTGCGGGAACCGAACGTAGTTATCTTGTTTCAGTTAGTTTTTACTAGTTTTTTTCTTAGCGGTGGATAACTCCAAACGTAGCCGACTATTTAAATATGGATCGCGGTAATATTTCACATCTTATATGTTGTAGTCACACAGACGTTACCAGAGTACCACTGATTACTTCTCCGCTTTTATAATTTAACGTGGCAGGTTTCTATTATAGGCAAGTTTATATAGTAGATTCAGTATAGTTCTAATATTTCATAAAAATATAAGCTTCAATTCTATGTTGAACTCGACACCACAGCATTTTTCATATAAAGAGCTCATACCTCGCACACCCCATGTATTAAATCTTAGTCATAAAAACCTACTTGAAAATCAACGAGGCGAGCAAGGAATAGTGTCAATAATGACGTTGTGGTGTATTCTGAAGAAAATGAATAATACTGACAAAGTCATTCTTCTTCCACATTGAGTCCCAAACTTGAAATTGACTCTGCAACATCCCTTCTGCTGCTGTCGTGTGGTTTTCCACTAACAACAGAATGACATATAAGTATATGATGTTATGCTGCGCAAATATAATTACTTTGGGACACAAGTAACATTGTGTATATTCACATACATACACTTTTAGTAAATAACACAAATTTAATGTTGTGTACCACATTTGCTCTAAATATTCATTTGTTTCCATTTTCACCCGCTTTTGAGATCCCAAGTCCTCCGGGATTTGCGGTTCCTGGGGGTATCGCAATTAGAGTGCTTTCCGCAAATCTTATTTTCTCTTGTCTGAGACTCTGTATTGCCTGTGGTTACGAATTTTATAGCATTTAAAATCTTGGTCTAGCATATTAATTTTCTAATTTCAACTGTGGTTACATTTTAACACTGTTACGAGCCCAAAGACTTCAGTAATAAATTCCCTCGACGAGAGAGCATGTATAACCATACTACACATAAAGCAAATACAATTACAAAATAATATAATTAGATATACCAAAGTCTATATGATATTAGATTATAGTATATACTACAAAATAATTACAAACAAACCTGCTAATGAAGTTTTGTTTTTATATTCTCAACACAAATTTAAACGTTAAAACAAAACACGTGTGTACGGATGTCGCCACAAGATAGGAAAAGAGCATAGGAAGGGAATATCATCTATTATGTCTGAATCTGAAGGTAATTAAAATAGCAAACGAGGCATAGATAACAAACTAGATGGGCGCTTAACCAAGCAAAAATTGACTGGAGTAATTTGTCCCAGGAAAGTCTTGTTCCTACAATTAATGACTTTTTCCTCGAACTTGTACGTTCCTTCCCCACACTCTCTCCTAAGTCCTTGCATGTTCTCCAAAGCTTACAAAATAACGCTTGCATGCCTCACTGTGGTATCTATGCATGTTTGTGAGGAGTTCCAATGATTATATGTATCTTCTACTATCTACTCATAGCTAATACTTAAAGGACTTCATCAGTAAACTTTCTCTTTGATATCTCTGAGAAATGGAACGACTGTAATGACAAAAACGAAAGCTGTCGTTTAACAGTACTAATTTACCAAAATTACTGCATTTAAATGATGTTCCAGCATGTATGGACAACACTGGAAGAGCAAAGTAAGAGCAACTTTCCACATTCCCAACATCTACGAACTGGAACAAACCATATGGAAATATTCCCAATAGCAGTGCCATTTGTAATTATGTGCTAGGAAGCACACTTCAGTCGTAAAAATAAAATTGAAAAACCAATTAATGGAGTACATGCTGGTCGTGGTAATATAGTAAAATGCCGTGACATCCGTGGAGAGAGTTATTAGGACCCTCAGCAAGAAGATGTTAGGACCTTCAACATTTGGCCTTATGGAGTGGAAGGTGTATATCTATAGATACATGTATCTATACATACACCAGACATTTCAAATTGTGCAAAACTTAAGTAGTGTGGGCCAACAGCAGTAGTCAGTAGAGCATGCTAAACAGTAATTATTCGAGGAATTCCTGGGAATTATTTTAAAATGTCACATTCATGAGGACGCGGAGCAAGAAAGCAACGTTTTCATATGTCAAGATAAGTGTTAATAACCATGGCATTTACTCACGTCCGTTAATTGCCAAATATTTAATTGACCCGTACAAATCCCCGGCGTGAGAGTAACAAGATTGCAAATTACTGTCAGGCCAAGCCAGCTCCAGCTGGAAAATAATGATGAAGATAACAGCTCAGAGCTACTAAGCTCAGACGACGCCTTCTTTCATGCCAAAAGCATGCATATGTATGTGGTGACATGTAGATATACTCCACGCGGAGCCTGACGAGTAAAAAGAGACGACAATATGTCAACTGCACACTTATCATCGTGATCGAATAAACGCTGGACTCAGCACTGCATGTATTAGTATCCACCCTAGTATGCATGACTACGTGCTTGGTAAGGCTCCAAACAGACATTATATAAGTTTATATGTATGGTGGATGCATATAAGTACAATGTGGTTTAGACTTTAATACAAAAGTTAGCATGTGAGTACAGTGGGAATTGTCACATACAGCCATTGACATTTGTAGCAGGAGACAAATTCTTTTCGTTGACGAGTCTACACACATGAATAATGCTAAATGTATATTGCTAAATCTTGTGAAAGTATGGTTTCATAGGGAGATATTTATACATATAGAATAGATACTCTTAAACATAAGAGTTTATGTAATTGTGCAAGTTAGCAAATTTGTTGAGTGCCGTTTTTATATGTATAGTAAATAGTAACTACACGTAGTATGCATAGATATATCTACAGGAAGCCTCTTCTTGTGTTTCAATCTCTCACATCTCATCCGCATGTCCCAAAGCATTAATTATATTTAAATTAATTTGAATTTCCCTCGTTAACTTCATGCATGAAACACCACTCTAAATCAATATGTAGAAGTTGGCTGGAAATTAACTTAGAAACCTCACGTCCGAACATAAAGTTCTGGTTGTTCCTACATCCTCCACATGGAAAATACATTTATGCCAATATAGTGACAACTAGCGCAGAAATAATACAAAACGTGTATGAATGCCAACAGTTTTGGAAGTTATAAAAAAACTTGATAGCTGAACAAGTCACACATGTAAATACTACTTACAGTAGAACTTTTAAAGCGGCCCATCCATAAAGAAACGGCATTCATGTTTAAAGCTTCCCATAAAAATTTTACAGGCCGATGTAATGGTAAAGTATGTAACTCATGTTAAAATATACCCTAAAAACTACAATGAGGATAATATAAGTTACATGAATTCGCACAACTACCAATCGAACTAACCAATAAGCTCAGCAGTACGGTTTTCCCACAATAAATTAATGTACTTCTACGGTGTTTCATGTCAAAGTCTAATTTAATTCCAAAGTTCAATTTTATTTCCAATCACATTAAATTGTTAACAAACCATCCAGAAGTGAGTACTTTTTCATCGTTATGCAACTCCCAACCGTGGTATTTCCTTGTATGTATACCGCAATTAATACCATCTAAACTGCGATTTTAATGCATAACGACCATTTCTGCACATGCAATTACATTGCCCCTTACGTAATTACTCTTCTAATATGTAATTTGAAATTCTGCACAAAATTAAATTGTTTGCCGCTTGCATGGAGGAAATGGTGCTTTTGTTGATGGCTGTACTTAATTGTACTGTGAAATAATAAATTTGGAAACGAATTCTCTTGATTAATGGAAATTTTCAGTAACATCTGCCTGAATTACCCAATATGAAATGCGTCCAACCTTTATTAGAGATTCTATTATTGTGGACATGATTGTTTCATCTACTATGTTGCTCTGTCAAGTTTACAAAGCAGGGGTAGATACGTATATGATTACCACGTTCACAAGGAAGACTTATTGTGTAAGAAATCCCAGAGATTCCAATAATGAGTATTGACTTTGTAGTTCAAACAGAACCTAAGCGTAACGATAAGGCAAGGGCAAATCACAATTTGATTACGAACTGATTTCGGGACAAAATTGTACCTTAGGGGCTCCTTTTGACGCAGAAATTTACCGAGTCAATGTCCCGCTTAATAATGATTTCTTCTACTATTTTTTCAGCTGCTTTTGAACGTTTCTTGAAGTCAGTAAAACTTCAAAGACCATGTTCTTATTTTGGAAAAGAACAATGGGCTGAACGTTCCGTTTCGTCGATTCAATTTGAAAATTAGTTTTGCCCTTTTTTCCATCGCACAGAATTCTTTTCCCTTGAATTTCCAATATACTTTCTCCCTGTACTACTTCAAACCCCATTCTTGGGTTTCACAATTCCCACCAATGCTCGGATTTGGCGACCCAATTTCATTCATTAGGTTTTCGAACCACGTCAAGCACATAAAGGTAGACATGAGGGTAATGAGCGTGGGTAGTTTCCCTTTCTTCGGACATCAAGGAATTACGACAGAAATCAATTCTATGCCCAGGACTAGTTTGCTATTCCCAGGTACTGATGCTAAAATCCTATGCATCATAGTTAACCAATTGTGTGTAGGTATACTTACTAAAGACTAAGCTGTATAGGAGTATAGGAGATATACTACTTTACATTCATTTCCCCACCCTGTGACTACATGCTTCTAAGCACATGAAGGTTGCTTTAGTAAAAAACTCTCAGGATTTCGTTTTTATGATTCTGTCCTCATCATGTCCACTGTATGTATAAGTTTGGATTCAGCCTCAAAGTAGGTTACAGTAACAAACATATACCAGCAAATAGCGACATAAAAAGCTGAATACAACCAGTGAATAGATTACCAACTCTGAGAAAAGTCTTTGATGTGTGCAACCTGGTATGGATCAAAACCATTTGTCGATAAAATGATGAGGAACCATAGCTATACATACATAAGTAATTACACGCCGACTTACTTAATGCAGCATTGGCCCCACGATTGTTGTGAACTTTCCCCCTTAAGGCTCGGAGTTTTCTTAAGCGATCTTCCTGTGTGGCGACTTTCTCTCGAAGCCGGTGGAGCCGCTCGGCTTCACCCCCCGACTTGAGGAAACGGAGTCTTTGAGCTTTGGCTGACAGGAGTTGCTCTTGAGTTTCCAACTGTCGGGCTTGACGGGCTGCCATCGTCTCCAGTTCTGATATGCTCAGCCCGCAAGTCTCCGGTAGCTGCAGACAAAAGAAAAATATTTTAAATTCAATTTAGTTATAAAGATATGTATGTATTTATAAGTATATGTACTTAAGCAATTATATATAGTTGCATGTAATGTAAGTGTACAGAAGCGTAGTATGAACATATTATTTAAGTATAAGTACATTTAAGTAAATCTAAATTTCCACCATTTACATGGTTAGCGGGTATGTAGCTACAACTGATGTCTTGCATTAAAGTAAATTCTGAATGCTCCTCGACTTCTCGTAGTTTTGCATTGATGTTCCCATGAGCACGATTGCCACAATTCCTAACGTGCATAGATTTAAACCCATACATTAAATGTACATTCAATTTTCCCACAACAATATAGCTATACTTAAATCATCCCCTAACATATATTCAAGTTTATTTCCAAAGCTATAGCTATCCACTTCAGTCCTTTAACCTTAAATGTAGGTTCAAATACCCAAACATCATTCGAGATTCACATCCCCTAGCAACATACACAACAACAATTGAAAGACTAACTGCTAAATCGAATTTACCAAGAAGTAACGTTATACATATGTTAAAGTCTCCGCAGTACAACAACCATCAATGAAAACAGGTCATGACAGTTAAAGAATAAGAGACGGAGTGAAAGACTGGTGAAATATTTATATCCATTTCTGTCACTCTGCTATCTCCCATGTCATCAGGACTGACAGGACAAGTGCTTCTTCACTATCAGTTGAATACCCATATACATAACTACATGTTTGCGAATTTTACACTACGTGAACGTCCAGAAACGTGAACAGCTGATTGGCAAGCCTGCCAATAATATTCTCTTCCAACACCGCTCACAACAGTTGTGCTTTATAGCCTTAACGTGAATCGCATTATCATTTTCTTCTTTCCCCTTACTTTCTTCGAACACTCTGAGACTATATTTCGCTGCATTTTATACTTTCTCCTTCCTAGATATTCCTCCGTTGCTTTTCCGCAGCAACATAGAAAAACACTCAAGTATCTCCGTCTTGACTCCTTCCAACTCTATAGTGCAGTAAACTGGAAGATATTTCGTTAATACAGACCCATGAAAAAGCCCCGTTCGACGCCCAGCTTTATGGCCGCTCTTAGATTTTTTAGCAAATATTTCCTGCATTTTTTATTACAACATTTATGATTTTCCCAACATTGCAAAATGTTGTACGCGAAAGACCAAGGTAATTTATCATGGGTGCACATCCAGTATATTCACTCTATAGAGAAGAAGAAAGTTTCTACAAGAAGGTAAATGTAAACAAAAGTTGCTTTCAGTGAAGCAGCACATCCCATAAACAAGCGTCTTCTTTTTATACCAACACTTCCCCTCAGATAAAAATCTGAGAGGTTTATAGGTACGTCATTTTGATATATTCAGCTTGCTTTGATTCTCAGTACTGGAAGAGCATGAATCGGAAAATTCATATCTCCCCTGGTACAAAACACTCGTTTCAATACCTTTTCTATATCAAAACTCGGATGAGCTTCAGTCAAGTCAGCCACAATAATGCTGGTTTAACCAACTTCTCGACTGATTACACTTTGCAATTCCTCCAGTTAAAAACCTGATGCACACTATCCATGCAGTTTAGTCATTACATTCGTAGTTATACGGACACTGTAGACAGATAAGAATCAGGCGAGAGAGAGAGCTTTCCACATTATTTTGGTTTCCAGCTGTGATTCCCTCGGTCGTTCCTAACTCCACGCAATTTAAGCTTAAGTTAGACGAGTATGCAGCAGCTCTTAGTAAACATTACATTGAGTCTTATCTTAAGATACACGTGTTGTTGAAGACATATTCTAATTCGCAAGAAATCATAAGATTAGTGTTGTGCCTCCGAGTAACTACTCTACGAAGTTTATAAACATCTACGTATGTAAGTAAGTGGAAGAACCAGGCATCGCCGTACAACTTACAAAGCTGTAGAGCTTTCGAATGAAGAAATCCTGTAGTGTTTACGGAATAATGGCCCAAGACGTAAGCAAAATATATAGTGAAGCTCATACATGGAAGAACGCAAGTGAGAAAGCAGTCGGCTTTTACAGGAAGTTAACAGAGTCGTAAAATCAAGTGAAAACTTGCCGTAGTAGCATCAAGCACGCCCGTGCAAGTAATTCAAGTTACACTCTCTGCTCACAGTATGTGTCTTAATCCTTACAAGCAAATTACGACGTGTTACACTAAAATGACCTTATTTGGGGGGAAATTAGCGAATGTACGAGACTGTCTCATTACTCCGTAGGACAGGAACGACATGTGGTATTTAAATAACAACAGCTACGATGAAACTTAAGCGCCATATAAAACACTGGAAGGATCTTAAATTGGAAACAACGAGGATTCAGTGGGTTAGGAAAGTCATCAGAGTCCCCACGAAACTCAATAATCTTTGGCTTTACAGCCACAGCAGTATTTTAAAACTGTCAGTAATTTAGCTTGTAAATCTTTGGGAACACTGCATGGGGCACGTTGGAACAATGGAAAGGCAGGAGATAGGTAGAGAGACAAAGAGGAATAGCCCTGGATAGTCTCCTCATTTTTTTAAATCATACTTTAATGCAGTTTCCTACATAACTTTATACCATCCTCATCCTCGGCACAAATAAATGGATGTGGTGGTGGGGTTGTGAATTTCCCGTTGGCAGTAACCTCTGCAATAAAATTGTCAGACCACTAAAGATTTCTCGACTATAACTTCATTATGCAAAAATAACTGGATATAGTGTGATGAAATTTTGTGTGATCACTCCAGACAATTAGTTATACAGCATGAGTTTCTATGCCAAGGATTTACTACGAGTGTATTTTACGACACGCAACAATTTATATTCTCTTTCCTGGGATCATTCACAATGTAATTAAATGAATCAAACTTTTCTCTGAACAATATCCTTGCCACCTAGCACGGTGAACGCAGAGTTTTAATAGATTTTATAGATCTTTAAATAATCAAGCGCAATAGAACTTTAAGATTAAATAATGATTTATAATTAAAACTTGATTACGATTTATTAATTTAATTTATTATTGTTGAACAGTGTAATTTTGACTATTAACTATTGCTAAAAGTAAACATTTTGAAACTAACTGATTTGACAAGCCTAACACTTATTACAAGAGAAGCATTTTGAAAGTTGGGTGATGTATGAAGTTATGAATTGAGTGAAATAATTTTACAAGCATAATCATTTTTATGTAAAATGCAAGGAATCGTGTTAATTTGTAGAAAGGAAAATACCACAATGGTGTCAGTAAAATAAAGTTTCTCTCTTTAGATGTTACAGCTTTTCAAATACTTGAACTTGAACATTCCTAGATTTCAGAGGTTCTTCCTTCTCCAACATATCCTTTCAAAATGACTAAAACACCAACTATTTACTGCCCTTATACAAAAACTAGAAACAATGCGAAGAATACACGTGCAGTTAACAGTTTTACTATATCATACCTTCTACCGTTTTTCCCATTAGATAAAATACTGCGGGTGAAATCGAGCAAAGAGGAGAGATTGCGGCGGGAAAGTTTCCCATACTTATGTGTCTATGGATACAAAAACCTTTGAACTGGAATCCTAACATGGCTGCACCCTACATTCGTACTTTTTAGCATTGTTATCCGGTAATAAACAACGAGTCGGACTGTGTACAGAGTGAAAGTAAATCAAAACATATATAAACATGGTAACCACCTCCAGATAAAAGTTTATGTACCCATGCACTATTTCCTCCAGCTTCCATTCATATTTATTTCTCTAGTACACTATATGCTCTTTTATCTCACACATCCCATTCTTTTATGGGTCGGTGAAGCACACATAAGCCGGAGCTAAGGATGATTGTGAAATATTGTTGAGCTCTCTCCGGCAAAGAGCAAACAAAAACTCTAAAAACAGTAACCTACAAGCTTACACCCTAGCACTATTATTTTTTCCCGCTACAATTATATGATTTGACCTGTCATACTCATTGCATAAACCCAGTGTTGGGATTCCCATTTGGCCTAAAACAAAGAAAGCGTTTACATGTAGCCGTTGTATTAACGTATAATATGTCAACAAAGCGAAATAAGAGTGAAGTATGTATCCGTATAACATAGTGAAGTATCTATTCATATAAATATACACAACTTTTCATCTCAAAACCACCCATCATACTGAATATTTTACATGAGTTTTATTTCATGAAACTCCAGAGGCATTTCTTAATGCCAAGTTTGCACGTACACAAAACATGAAGGCTAACAAGTAGCAACGCTGCTATATACACATGGTATCTAAAGATAAATTGCAGTTGTTCCACAGCTGTACATATTATGACGTTTCTGCATTCCTCTTGTACAAATGTTTCTTGTAGAAACATGGAACACATTACTACTACTACAAGAATGTGCAAGGTTTTTTCACCGTCAAACTAGACGGTGGTAGACATGTGTAAGTTTGTTATTTTGCACAATCAAGGTATACAACCGTCGTTAGTAAGTTTGTACCATTGCACATATTTGTGTTGTTTTTACAGTTGTATTGTTGTGGACTTTGTACATATTGAAAATACTCCGGTCCGACTGCCATTTTCCCAGGAATCTCGGGAAATAACCTAACGAGACAAGTTTGAAGAAAATAATAAATGTGAAAAGTTTTTCGTGCTTTTCCCGGCGAAAAATTAATGTCCACCTCGTCACATCTCATTTGGTCTTAAAGCATGAGTGTTAGCTTTCTCTTAAATCTCCAAAAAAAAGTACAGACCTTTATTGTGGCATAAGACTTGCAACAAGATAACTTGTTAGATCATGTATTTAAAACTGCCTTTCATCTGCTTGATTTTGGCTACGCAACCTTTGCTCTCGTTAAGTCCATTCTCTATACTTATATATTTTAATTCCTTACATTTACGAAATAGATGTCAGTGGTTGAGTAAGGACAGAAATATTTATGTTTATACAGTTTGTTGCAAAAGCTGACAGGGCCTTATATCATTTCCCCCACTTTTGAGCTTCGCCTTGTAATTGCAATATGTACGAGGGAATATGTTCTTATGGAATTTTAAGAATTGCTTTAAGGCGCTCCACTCAAACAGTTACAGCTTTCTCAGCAATATTTTGATGAAACCACTGTAAGTTTTATGCTCCTCTCTAGCTTTACTGCTTACTCAAGTATCAAGCTCGGATGCATCTCTTTACATTGCATTCTCATTAATAAGTGGATTCATACTGGAGCCTGCTGGATGCAATAAATTCTGGATTGCAGTAGTTAAAGACACGTTTCAGCGGCCCACATTTGATATTTTTGTTTAATTCATTTGGTTTTATTATTATTCTCTCTTTTGATCCAAAAAATAACAATCAAATATACCTTCACTTTACAGCAAGTTTGTAATAATTAGCGTTTAACTTTTTCTAAAGTTTAAGCTTCCGTAATATATGAATTATATTACTTAATGTGAAATACCGACCAAAATTCAAGCTCCAGGAAACATTAAAATTCTCCTGTCGCACTTTCTGTAAAAAATCCAATAATACTACGCATTTTTTGACTACTGTATAATAATAGTACAAATTCACCAAAACATCAGAATAAAATTTCTATAACTTTTTTTCGCAGACAAATGTTTTTATGTCTGCGAAACTTAACATTGAAATAAACTTTTCCAGCGATTCGACGATTCTCTGAAGCCAAAACTTTTAAATCGTGTTTCAACTATTCTAAATTGATCCTTTCTGACTTATTACCGCAAACTATATGGATGATCGGCAGAAATACACGAGTGTGAGAAAACTTTTCAGGTCTCTACATCACTCGTTATAAAGTAGCAGAAGGTGCATCATAGTTCAGTCTCTATGAAATGAAACTACGCAATATTCAGTAATATGAGTTGACACGTAATCAAAAACGGCATTTTTCAACTCGAAGAAATCCACAGTGACAATTATCTTCAATTTCCTCACATTTGGGTGAAAAATGAAGCACTTAAAATTGTACTTTCACTCATCAGTGCCGGTGTGGAAGCGGTGTGGAGGATACGAGGGGAGGGAGAAAGTTGAAACTTAGAGACAAATAAGTAATGGACCTACGAGTTCAGTTTCATGATACTTCCATACTTTTACAAGTTTCGGCAGCAGTGGTGATGTCGATATGGGAGCTAGAGCAGAACAAACTACTACCCATTACAACCTCTTTCTCTTCTTCTTGTTCCTACACAACTCCCGGTAGCCCAACTATACATTTCCTATCCGTTGTACATACTCTGGATGCAGCCAAGTTACATTTTAACTTCCCTGTCTACCTATTTACAGATGGATCCTTTTAAAGCTTCCCTTGATTGATCTGAAAACTACGTGGTAACTTCATACTGACACATAAATATCTCTAATGGGAGTCCAAAAATGTGTGAAGGAGCTGCAGAAGGAGGAGATAGACGACGCATGTAACCAAAAGAAATAACCACACTCTTACCTAAGCCCATTCCCTCATGTTCAGCTACATTTGAACAGACAAGTGGGACAATTGTCACCCTGCATGGCACCCACGCACGTACATAGTGTATATGTGTATACGGGCAAGAACTTTACTTTTACTTTTTTTGGCCTACCGTCCTCTATTAGTCACACTTGAACCTACCGATCCTATAAAGTCTCAACTCTAGCACAGTCCTGATCGTGAGTCTAGTCTCTATTGAAACTTACTCTCCTGTCTGCGTCTTCAAGTTCCTTTCAATTGTCCAAGTTGGCCAACTTGGACCACAAAAAAGTTAAAGGGGGTAAATTGTGTCAGCCAGATGAGGATAATAGACGAGTGGTAAACACAAGTACCAAATGCATAAGACTTGGAAAACGGAAGTACCTTGTATAAGTATACATATGACGAGAAGTATCAAGTATGCATATTCAACTCACAGAATAGAAGTACCACGCTTATTAGGGAGTAGAACCTCCACACATGTAATACCTGTTGGAGAATGGAAGTACGAAGCAAAATCCTACCAAGATCTGCAGATCAGCAGCAGACATAGCTCATGAAGACAGTGAAAGAAAGTAAGACGAGCTCTTGGAATAGAAAAGTAAGTCACGTTAGTCAGTGACTTGATACTTGGTTAGAAAACAATGCATAGTTATCCGCTCTCTTTGTCGGACACGGCTAGAGTTTCAGATAGGATTTTCATTTTTATCCACCTTGAACAGATGCGATTTACGAGTCCCTAGGGCAAGTCTGTGCCCCTTATTTCTCTTTTCTTCACTTTTTACTATTACGGAGCCGTAGAGAAAGACGTTTTGCTGTATCTCCTCCTGAAGTTGCCTTCTAGCCTACCTCCAAGATGTACAATCTGCATTATGTGCTCTGTTTCCACAAAATATACACAGTGCTGACCCGACATATGAACTGTGGTACAATGTATGACCAGAGAAGAACGGTGAATCGGGCTTGTTGAATTAAATAAACCTAAAACCTATAATACATGAAGAGTCGTAAATGTGTACTCTGTATTCTAAGCAGTTATTTAAAACCAAATCGGATGGAAAGCCTTGAGACGGAGATAAATTCAAAACCAGTAGCTGTACACCTTCAGGAAGGAAACATTCCATTTGAAATTTTAATTCCAAGTCCCTAATTCACTTGTGAAAGGGCTGAGGGAATGAAATGGAAAAACTCAAGTAGGAGGTATACAGAGGATTAGTGGTGCTAGAAGTAGAAGAATGCCATTTTATAAACTTTTTCCTTCCCCAAAATACGCTACCAATCAGCTTTGTTCAGAGACAGGGAAACGACCCAGTAGTCAATATACCAGTCAACTTGTGCAGGAAAAAGTCAACAAATAAGAGGAGATAATCATGGTCTAACTGAATGAAGCTGTCGCCAGTTTCAGGCCAACTGTTGGTGTACAAGGAGATATATGAACGACCCAACTGCAGTAATGAACATTCTAGCTACTCACGTTTCTTCGTAGCCAATATAGAAGACGACGAGCAATAAGTATCTAATTGTATTGAGGCCCAACACAAGGATCTCCAGATATGGGTACATACGTACTATGTAATAATAGAACTTCGACACAATCTCCACAGACTATTGTCTGGAAGCAGTCAATAGCCAGTTGGATAAAGACCTCTATATGCCAACAGACTGACCAAGCAACTCGAGAGAGAGAGGCAAACAATAAACACATGACCTTCCTATTAAACCCAATACCAACTTTAACGACGTCCACACTTTTATTAAATTTCATTCTCTTCAACCCTCGTCGTCATCACTCTACCCACACGTTATTTATCCCCACATATATGAGATTTCAATTCCCCGGGAGACATTTTCAACTCGAGTTTCTTACGTTAAACAACATTTGCGGTGCTCTCCGCCAACATGATTTTCTCAAAGATTTTCAAAAAAAGCCTTTTAACACTACGCCATGCTCAGAGTCTCAGGATGAAGTACGCGGCCAACACAACGATTTTCCATTTTGCATGACTCTTGTGGTGTAGAGTTCGTCGCAAAAAGGACAGTAGTTTTCTGAAGTTCTTGAAGATCGTCACTTGCTTGTTAGGTTGAAAACAGGGTAGTGAAAGCCCTACGTGTTTGGCTCTGGAGTGAAAGGAGAGTGAAAACAATTTATACTTTTAGCATGTTTACATGCCGATGGCCGCAATAAACGTCTGCTAGAGTAGGAGAAAAGTATGGCTCTTGGCCAACCGAATTTCAATGTGATTCTTATAAGCCAAAAAATAATTGAGTTGACTACCTTATCCAACGTTGGATTTTATTTGCTTACAACCACGCTTTTTTGCCCTGAATGAATTTCCTCCTTTTCAAGTTCTTATGAATCGACATACTTACATGCATGCTATTTTTTTAGAAAAAAGGGTTACATTTGCTTTCTATCCTTATACCGACGCCTTATAAATCGCTACTAATATATTTTAATTTGTTTCGTTAAGTTAAATAAGTGAATAAACTTAATTTGGTTGTAACATAGAATTTACAAATATAACCCTAGCAAACAGTTTAAAGCTCTACAAGCTCTGTCGACCTAGAAAAACTTCACAAAAGTTACGAAACTACAAACCTGTGTTCAACTTCAAAATCTCTCAAATGATATTTGTTGTACTTTTTCATGCTACATTTATGTATTTAATGGTTATTTCTGTGTATTTCTATGCTGAAACCCCCAATGAGGTCTCACTGCATAAAACGACATACACAAAAGTTAATATCAGGCGGATCAGACTTAAGATGTAGATACATAGAATCATCTTTCAGGGTAGAAGAAACTTCCGGGTGTAACCTTTCAAGTGAACTCGAGAAAAGAAGTACTTGTGCGGAAAGAGATTTAGAACTGTTACGAGATGATAACCTGGTGGAAAGCAGTACCAGCTACATACAATTAAGGTATACTTCTATGACAAGAGGGAGGGAAAGTGGGCTAGCAAGAAGACAGGATGCCAACTGCTGAATAAGTTACTTTCCCTATGTCACGTCCGTCGCTGAACGCTTCAGCCCCATAATAGACCACCAGCAAGAACATGGAAAATGCACCATGGAACATTTCTTCCTCAAAACATCATTTGAGACTATTTGTATATACCTATACATGTAAGTAAATATTACGTGTCTGGTGAGTGTATATGCTTGTATAATATTTGAGAGAGCATTTATATGTATACATATCTGGTGATTAGGAAGTCGAACATTCAAATGTAAGGGAATTTCACTGCGTGTTGCAACATATATTACGACCCTTATGTGTATATACGCTGAACAAAAAGACGATGACAATTTGTTCCCGGAAATGAAACTACCTTATTTCCAGACTCATTCACATTCCACAATGCTCGATTTCCAGTCTGAGAGAGAAAGCATATGCTTGTACAGATATACGATTATATGTTTTCCACTTATAAGAAAATATCCTATTATGCATACACACCTAACATTTGCGTATTATACATGCATGCATGCCTAACATATTTGCTTGCTCTTATGGAAATACGCGAACGGCATTACATAATGCAGTCTTGTAACGGTAGCTTACACAATTACGAAATAAGACCAACTAACCTTCTCAACTACTGAAGAACTTGTTTGCAAGTTGTGTCAGAGCTAGACTTACTCTTTTATTTTTCCTATATATTTTGCAATGATTTCTATGCAATTCTACATATTTCCCCCATGTTCCACTATTGTATTTATACTTCACTAGCATATGTCATATAGTGGCTAACAACGTTACTACGTTTTACCTCCAAACCATGTACCGAAGAAGAAGACTTACAATTCCACTACGTATTCTATTCCAGTAAAAATTACTTACCTATGAATGAAACCTTAAGCTCCATAAGACGTTAGAAACAATACATACATGCATAAAGCTTATACATTGTACACTCTTTTAACTGTAAGCATAACGCTCGACAGGTACTGAGTTTTTAATGAGAGTGAATAACTATCTTTAGGAACAAGTATAAACAGATAACATAGTGTGTGGTACCTACGGTGAAAACGGAAATAGTAAAGGCTGCGAAGTAGAAACTCATTTGCACTTTCAATTGTCGTTTTCAGCACCAGTGCTCAGGGTCCTTAGGAGAAGAAAATACACATTTCGTTTAGAGCAATGGGAACCTATATATTTACTCCTCATGATTCCATCCCACATTGTTTCTCATACTATGAATGTGCCTTTTCGAATTTCTTCCACTGTGCTGGATGTGAATAGCTTAGCCTATGAGTAGACTGTATCATCCTATTCGCCCCACCAGCTACGGTCTTAATGCCAACATTGTTAGAACAAAACAAATTTCTTCTTCTTCCAAACTCAAATACCGTCATGCAGGCATATCGTGGAATTATCTATCTACTGCACACATTCCTGGTATCACCCGTGGAAACTGAAGAATTCTTTTTATCGTTTACAATTTCCTCGTTTTTCTCACAGTTGGAATAATTGAAACCCAAGTAAGCTTTCTGGCCTCGTATATGTGCAAGCATATAAGTATATAAATCCAAAACATTTTAGTCCTTACTCGTATCTCGTCCTTTTAAAGAGACATAATGAAAGTATATTGCCTGCATACTGTTTCCTTGAAAACCTTATTACACATGCATGCATTTGGATACAGCGAGTGAAATTATAGGAAGTGAAGTAATAGAAACACGAGAAGAAACTGTGGTAAAAGTTTACTCGTACCGTAAAGAGTATTGTTGTAATAAGGTTTTGTTGATCGCAAGAGAAAATAATCATTACGAAGCCAAGCAAGTTCCCGTGGTTTCTCTGGAACTGAACCTTCCTAGAGCATATTGGTTTCTACATCAGTGCAAACATTTTTCCAATTAATGTAGGTATCCTGCCACGCATCTGTGACTGTGAAAGGACTCACTTTCCTTGAATGTTTACAATACTGTGGCTTTTTCCATAGATAGGTTGAACGTATCACAACAAATGCAATCCTACAGCATTGGGTTGTAGGAGTAAATTACTATATTACAGCCTTTTTGAGGTTTTACATTGTACACAACAGCTTTTCTATATACAGAAATTCTTTCAACGAAGCGTGCTAAATTGCTACACGGCACCTTATTACAGAGGAGTTTAAAATACTAAAAACAGTCCTTGTATGTTACCAGGCAACATTTATTACAATTACAGGGTTACCTTACAAAAACTTGCCAAGTTCCAAACACATATATTGACTATCCACTTTTGTTAAAGTAAGTGTGTAGTTGTTCCCAACGTTGTCAGTTATACGGTTATGGTAATTGTGAGTGGTGCAATTATTTAAATTTAATAGCAAGTTTAAAGTTTAAACACCCACCGGTTTAACATAGCTAAAAACCCAAGTTGATCACCATAAACCTTGAACTAGAAAATTGGAGGAATGAATATTAAGGCAAACACATATATAATAGAGTGTATACACGACGCACACGGAATGAACTTCACAGACAGACGAGATTTTAGCAGATTGTATACAGAGCCACTTGGATATCACAAAAATGTTTACAGTCCTGCACCACTAAACATATAGCACTGTCAATGGATTCTAAAGGCTCCGTACAGAAAGATACGAGGCGCACAATATAATGTGTACACACATGCAAGGGGCATGTCATGTGTAATAGACCATTTGATTGTTAATGTAGGTTGGTCTTGGGTGTTTTCTGAGTCGGGGTTATCCCTTCTGACAAATGCCAAGAGCAACAACATGCAACAACACAAGCCGTTCTACATCTTGTCTTATGAGCTTTACAATTCTCGACATTCAAGTGGTGTTCGTCTACGTCTGTTCAGAGCCGACAACAACAGCGGGGTGACAGGTGCCCGTCAAATTTTCCACATTATTAGCTCTTTCCAACACACTGTATATATGGAAGCTTAAATGCTACAAGTTGAACCGTTCGTTTCACATCTTTTGCAACAGCAACCTCTACACATATCATCATGACATACATACTTATCTTATACATTTTATAATAACATAGTTATATAGTTCCGTTGAATATAAACAGATCTGCTATGTGATAAAAATGTGTTAAATAGTAAAGTAAAGTCTTGATATAGTGCACGCATTATTTCAAACACGTACGAGCATCCATATACATTTTTACCTCCAAAGCATTAATCTACCAAAAGGTAAGGTTGGATGCCAGGAATTATTTATAACAAAGTTGCTACATCTACAACTTACAAATTTAGAAATGCTACGCAGATATCAGTGAGCTAATACATTTTTAGTTATCTCTATTCAGTTAATCAACAATCAATATTGCCTGCTGTCTTCAGAAACTATAATTATACCTAAAAGACATTCGAAACTGAAATATAAAATGGTTTGAAGTATAGTAATACATTAAAATGTGAAATATTATCGTTTAAAGCATTTACCAAAAAAATATTGGCAATTTACCCAAATATCAATTTTGTTATCAATGAAAATAGCACTATTATTTGCATCACAATGGCATTCGACGACAGACAGGAGTGTGAACAGAATATGCAAACATCAACCACATCAATTAACAGTTGATTGTCCCTTGAAAGGAGGTAATAGTATACAGAGAATGAACTTGTGAGTGATAACAACAAAATGTATTTACTCTAGTAGGAACTTGTGCAACGTCACTCCCAACATCAAAACCTGTCCAACTTGTATCTATTTAAGAGTATTCCACTCTATGATGTTCTTAAATTTAGCGACCGATAATCATAGTAAAGGAATTGTAATGACAATCATCGGAGCTACACCCTTATCACCTCATAGCACCATTTCTGCAAGTAATATTGTACAATAATGTGCACACTTAAGATAACCCTTAATGGACTGTGAGTCACAGAAGAGATCGAACTCGAAGATTCCACACATGTAACATCTATTAATAAATGTAATATGCATGTATGGATGTAATAGGCAACGTCCAACCAGCTTGAAAAAAGCAGGAATGTAACTGGATACAAGACTATGCTCTCATATGTTTTACGAAGGAGTAGAGCAACGACATTCAAAAGGAATTAAGGTACAAATATGTAGATTGAGATTATGGTAACTTCACAATGCATATCTGCAAAATATGTGTACCTTTCTGAACTCATGCTGACAATACAGCATGTAATTAGAACAGTTATTAAGCAGCAAGTCAATTAAAATTGAGTGAGCGATACTTAGTCAAACTAATGATTGCTAAATGTCGTGCAATTAAAACGCATATTGCTTCACTTGATGACAAACGAGGATCAATTCTGAAATCAATTACCAAGGTGTGTGCAGAACTGTTACAAATTGTTATAACAATATAGATACACACATGTACATATTTGCATATAGATACATATAGGTAAGTAACGAAGTCTAATTTCATGCAAATGCTTGCCCTCCGTATTTGAATAAGAATATAATTCACACAAAGTCAAACATTACAAGTGCAGGTAATATCATTTCTGTTATTACGCTTATTACTTTGCATACGTAAATAATACATTACACAACCGTATAAACATACAGCGGCGTGAATTTTTCTTTGATTGAACCATGTGAAATGTCATAGAAGGATAAAATAAATAACTAAGTCACTTGTGCAATGACAAGTTCGGTTAGCGGGTTGCTCGGTTGCAGATATTTTAAACTCTTTTTGGATGCAGTCACACATCTGAAGTTCAATAAACGTAAGGAAAATATGTGGCAAAATAGTGAAGAAGAGATATCAAATAATTTCATAGCCATAAATCGTTTTTGGAGCGCTGCTGCCGGCTCTCCGATTAAGTTCGCAGCTTTGCCATCCTATTGTGCGAGGACTTCACGAGCATAAATAACCGTTAACATTTTAATGGGATCTCACCTCTCAGACTGTGCCTGTGACATTTGCAAGGCAACCATTAATCCCAGGGTAGTCAAGTATAGAGCCCCCCTCAGATGAAATTTAATCAAATATCTGCAGGCAATATATTTCTTGGTGGGGAATATACTATACTAGCGTATATTTTTTAAAGCAGTGTCGTTAGCATTGCCTTTAATAATTGAACAATATTTTGTACTTAAGCTTTAATATCTAATTAATGGTTGTAGATGGCAGTGTGGATCCTAAAAATATTAAATTCCTTTTATTGAAGTATTCTGTTGCAAAAAGTAATACTTGCAAATTCGAATCTTATCACCGGCCAAGAACAAAAAACTAATGTTCAGCACCGAGCTTATTGGAATTCGAAACATATAATGTTATACTAATATTAAAATATAATAACTGAAGAATATTTTGACGACAACCGCACAACGAATGTAAAAACGGTAATTAGATTCCTTTTCAATTCCTAGCCCCACTCCGAGTCCTTCCAAGCATTAGAACGAGACTGTTCAGGGAAATAATCGGGAATGGAGGAAGCGAGAAAAATGCTGGGAATTTAATACAATTTACAGTCACAGTTTCACTTCAAAAGATTTCAATTTACTCATTTCTACTCGTAAATTATTTATATTGCTCCTCCTAACAGTGCCGAATCTCTTTCTCTTCGTGGTGTGAACGAATTCTCACCGAAACTAGAACATGAATTTGATAAGCGGCGTTCTCTTTTATTACGTAATATTCAAGTGTTTAACAAATTACTCGTTCCAGCTGAAATTTAGACTTAAGAATATCTATGTAGTATATGTAGATGCTAAAACTAATCCTTTTGAAATGATTTTCATATGATTTAACGTTTTGAAATTCTGCTACAATGATCTTAACGGAATATCGGAAATTTTTAGCATTTACTTAATTTTATTCTGTCCGTTCGAAATGCTGGCGCTAAAACACTTCATGTTACCTGAAAATATATGAAAAACTATTTTCTACTACTTCTATTTTTCTCGATGAAAAATTGTAAAAAATATTTTACTTTTTCGTACTGACTTGGTAATAATACTGATTTTTCTGGAGTTTTTCACAACTCTAACCACTTGCATTTTACAGCTAGCCTGTTCCATAGTAATGACAAAGATCACTTGACGTTCAAGGGTACTTGCCGGTGGAGCAAAACTTGGGGAAATGGATTGAAGGAAAGCCTAAAAACATCATTTTACTTTCAATCGACCAAAATAAAAAGGAAAATCAAGAACAAACTCGAAAAGAAATTCCCAAAGATGCTCTCTAGATTTCCCCCAACTTTCCAACTACCTTGACTCCCCACTCCCCATACTTAACTCCAGTTGAGTGACTATAGGAGGAACTTGTCATCTACCTCTAGTGAATCTTAACTTTTAGTGGAGTAGCAACCGTGTAGAAAATGGTCTTTTCCGTACATTTTCTTAAGAATAAATACATATTTTTTTAAATCCCTGCTTTAACCTCATTTCTTCACACATATGTATGTATGAGAAGCTTGCACGCAACACGTCAGGGATAGCTAAATAAAAATCTTTTCTACACATTCCGCAGTTCTAAAAACGCTACACATCCTTCAAAGGATTACATTTGAAGTACTATTCGCACATTTAATGTCAGACAAATCAACATTTTCTCAAAAGTGGACGTTCAGTGACTTAGCTTTTTAAATGGCGGATAGAAATGCAAACAAGTCATTTTTATTCGGAAGCAGAACTTATAAGCTTTGGTAATGCGACGTGGAATTGACAACGACACGGTCATGGTGGGAAGGCTTAGTATGGAAGATTAAATGGTACATACGTATGCACTTTGCTAAATACTTCCATCTAAATCTAAATGTACCCGTATTAACATTAAAAACCCTTTAAAATTACAGTTTGGTCTACTCGTCCCCACGAAATCAATACGCCGGGTTAGATTTAAAAAATTAAGATGTGGAACATCACAATGAAATGTGTCACTTCGGAATGAAATGTTTCGACAGATTAGAATAGCATGACTCAGTGACTAAATGGAATATGTCAGTTCGGATTTAACTCGGCAAGTTGGCGGGTCCCCAAGGAGGAAGCTGCCGCATCCTTTTACGATCTTTGCCTACAACCTACAAGTATTCATGTATAATTAAATCCTTAAATATATGTATGCTCAGCAGGTATACAAGCAAGGTATATTTGATTTGTGAGAGCTTCAAGGCCAATCTGAAACTTATTTGCAAAGGCTCACACAACCATTAAATAAACAGAGGTGGAAGAACTCACTATAAATGATAAAGACGGCTCTATAGATAGCTATGTGCATAATCATCTTCTGATTATAATGTGGTCTTAGTTTGTAAAACCTTCTTCGGTAAAACGATTTTATAGGAAATTTACAAATTTTATAATTCCCTTGGATCTCATGCTTGACCTACCTGTCAAAAGGAGTTGACTTCTTTCAAAAGCGTTTCATCCTCAAAAACCTACAGATGTATGTATTACATCTTATATAATTTTAGTTATGCACCTTTTCGTGCTATGCATGACTTCTACCCTTCACTCATTCTACCGCAGAGTTCTCTCAAAGTTGATACCCATTATTGTGATTTACTGAAACACACGTTAGGGATTGATTCCTGTGCTTGTGCCAAGCATGGCTTTGCCATTATAAATACTATTTTATTAATGCGTCCTAAGCTTGCGAAAATTAAATCTAGGCGCTGCTGGATATGTGAAACTAATTGCAAATGCGGCGCCACTAATTTTATTAAACAAAAATACAAGGAAGCTTTGAGATACATGATCATACAGCTAGTATGTACATATGAATCCTGACATAAATGCGTTATAAACAAGCTTTTAAATATGCTTCCAAAAAAGTTGACAAGTTCCAGCATATCAAAAGTTTGAGCATCCATTTGCTACTTTTGAAAGTGTAAGTTAATGGATCACAAGGCAATTAAGAACGACCAGTTTCATTCGACGAGTGTCCACTGAGTGCACTCTTCAGAGGTTAACCTGACCCATCTGAATATTTCCCAATACAAATCCAAAGTCACTTTAATAGCACAACTATGAAGATAATGGAGAGCTTGCCCAAAGTAGCAATAATCTTGACAAGCTATATAAACTCATATAATAGAGCGAGAGAGAATCATTATGAGGACGTCATGATCGCAAGATTCAAGAGCGCTGGTCCCTAAATGGTCACAATATAATAACTGTCTAGTAAATAACTGCAGACAAAAGATATAAATGCCAGGAAAAATTTAATGACTATAATAATTGCTTAATTCTAACTTATATCCCCTGTACTACCTCCACTCTCATTGTTGCTATTGCTCCAGTTTTCGTTGCTACGTTTTTTGTTTCTACGCTTTTTCATTACTATAGTAAGATTATGCATCACCGCGCGGTCAGAGATTTTTATTTTCACGTAGAGAACAGTAAATGCCCATACATACTTTTAGAGAGGTATGTTGTTGTTACGTGTAGTCATAATTACAAATAATGCTCTTGTAATAACATATTTTCATTGTACACCTTCACCTTAATATGTTTTTTGTTTTAGTAATATAAAATGGCAAACTCGCACAGACTTTGCCAATCCGACGACGACGCGAAAAAAATTTGAAGCCCTTCTGGACGTTGACCTCAAATACATCAATTCATGTAAAGAATGCAAATTTATAAATACAAGTACAAAAAATGATGCGTAGCAATTAAAAATTACAAGCATGAAAGTTTTAATCCGAAAAACGTACTACATGCATGCCTTAAGAACCTTATTGCTTGAGCTAGCTGAACAAATATAAGCTTTGCCTTTTGGGGATTATATTACTTATAGGTACATTGCGTACTTTGCTTATAGGTATGATGCCCCTTGTCTGATGGCAGAAATAATTACAGAGATTAATTACACGTCATAATTGCTGCATGATTAGTTTCAGCTCTTGTTCTTGCTTCTGTTACACTATCCTTCATTGGTATGCACTTATGCGGATGCAGCCATGTGCAGGAACGTTTAAGTGAAACCAGAACAAACAATTAATTAGCCAACTTGCCTCTGCCACAAGCAAAGCCTTATCTCTCCACCTTAAAAGTTACAAACCATCTGAAACTACTACAGATGACTATGTTTTCAAGGCATGAGACAAATGGGTTAACTACATTGATGCGGTCCCACATTCCTCCTTTCCAAAACTCACATACATATTGTCTGAGCTTGAAGCAAATGATTCCGAAACAAAACTCCTAGTACTACCTATGTAATTATGCAATGACAGTAACACAAGAACAAATAATTGTATAGTAGTTGCTACAGTACAAGTAATAAGTTACTTGGTAACAAGAGCTTGAAAGCTGTTATACATTTAACTGAGTATGGGTCTACTTGGCTTGAACTATTTTAGAATATTTGTTTACTTACCAATAGTGATTTTTGATATTATTGCTCCATATAGGATTATTTTTTAGCTTAAATATTTGTATTATTTAGTGCTTATAGTTTACATTGAATACTCAGAAACAAGCATTTCTCCGTCAAAGTTTCATAAAACGACCCACTTACATGATGAAAACGCAGCGTACTGATTGTGAGTTGTGCCGAAGGTTATTTGGTTGAAGCTTGAATGACATTCAAATTTTTTATTGATGCAATTTCCTTACAAAACCTTTTAAGCATATTTGCATTTCAATTCAACTAATGTCTAAAAACTAACCCATTTAAGAAATTACTAGCTGCAACAAAATGTCGATCATTGTGTATGTATATAGTCAAGCAAACAGAAAAACTGCACACAGCGGACACACCGACAAAAAGTTGAAATGGTAATGCACATGTTGATTCTGCCTACTATACCGTGCAACGCTGGCATCCTGACTTGAAGAGTAAGCTCCAGTGCAACAGACAATATTTTCACGATCAAAGATTTACTCGACCATAAATGATGTATGACGGGAGAGGGTATAAACCCCAGCTTCGAATAATATTTTGACAAATAAAACAATATCAAGCGAGGAAATCTCCCACTACCTCAAAATCTTTTGTGTCAAGGCTCCTACTACCATAGTTTTGCTCAGTCTTGCATGTCGTAAACATTGTAAAATTTATGAACAACTTGATTTGTTTTCTTTCTTTTAGTTTTACTCTCTCCAGCTTGCAGTTAAACTTTGGATCTGAAAAGTTTGCAAGTATAGTATACACAACCTTAGATAGGTTTATTGGATTTTAAGATTGCTCTTGCAAGTGTGGGAATATCCATTAGGGAGATATACTGTATCTATTTTAAATTTCAAAAGGTAAGCTGATTAGGCAATGTTTGTGACTTTGATATTTGTAATCTAAAGTAAGTACACATTATGGTAATGTATATACTCATATAGCGCGTACCTCTAAATTTTAATGTAACCCACATCTATCGGCATGAAATAAACATTGAAATAATTCGCGAAATCTATGTGTTCGGTACCCTGTAGTTACTCTTTGCTTCCGGCTGATGTACAATGTACATAACCTAGTTCGTTGAAGCATGTAGCAAGCCACAGAAAATTGGTTTACGCAAGTTCCAGACCTCAAAGTCTCATTGGAGAAAGGTTGCTGCTGTAAATATTACATGTATTGTAGAGACGGGTTTGCTATCACAAAATTTGTTTAAACTTACAACCAGAATAGTAAATTAGAGCAAAAGGCCTTCAGGACAGCAAGGAGGTTTAAAAAAACATTTTTTAAAACGGTATAAATACAGGGAACTTAACGCATTTTGCACAAGTAAACAAGGTTGAAAACACAAATATGTACTAGTCAAAATCCATGAGCATAACTGTGATACTGAAACGTACACACAAAATACACACATTCAACATTCCTCCTCCTCAAAACTTTATAAATTGTTGATTCTTTCATTGAGTTTTCTCTTCCAAACCATCAACTCCCAGACATTCACACACACAAAACTCATGGCACGCAGACACGTCCACCGTTTTATCTCAGTCAAGTCCATCATGGAAGAAAACTGGGGGAAAATGAGGAGAAAGAAGTACGTATACAGCAGCAAAGAAAATACAGTTTCTTTTCTAAATATCATACTCTCTAGAGAGTCTAGTTTTTTCTCTCTTTCGCTATGTTTGGACAAGTGAAACCGACCGCGACTCTAAAACCAACAACGCAAGTTTCATCCACACGTTAAATGCCACAACATCCACCTCTGCTCGGTTCTCTTCACCAGGAACACGTTTCTTCCATGTATGCTACCACACACTTTATAAACTCATAACGAGTTAAATTTCCTTCTTCCCTATTGACCATCCCAGGGGCAGCATGTACCAAGTCACATCTAAAGTTGAACTTTCATCCCTTTAAAATACTAGTGCAAACATTGACATAGGTGTATACAGTAAAATACAGATCTTCCCGTATGTATACCAATAGGTGTAGTACATGTATATCCATACTTATAGTCTCAACTCAACCCAGAAACCAACTCAACCTTCTCTGCAGACCATGTTTTTTCTGTTGAAAATTAACTTTCAAAGAATTTCCTCTAAACGACATTTTTAATATAATAATCTTCAAAGCTAAAAAGTTTGAATAACAAACTGTTACACAGAAGTCGATCAATTTTTATGACCTGCGAACTTTTGAAGCTTCCTTCACCATAACTTTGAACATTTTTTATTCAAGTAATATTTACTTAAGCTCTTATATGTAGTTGATCAATGTTTATTTAAATTCTTTTACGAAGTTCCATAATGATCACTGATACACTAAAATTTGCAAACATGTTCAAGATTTTGGCACTGACAGCGAACGGACCTCAAAAACACACAACATTGTTCATGTTACTTAATGTTACGAAGTAACGTAGAAGACATCATTAGTGCAATTACCAAACAACTGGACGATGTTTTCTATTCCTACAGGCACTTTTATTTAATGGATTCATTATAAAAATAATGCAATAAAATGGAAAGAAAATATCGAATTCGCTCTATTGAAGATTCTTTATATTAGAATACTGTAACACAAAAATGCGCTCTAAGAATCATGTCATCGACTTATTGGACCCAGACAAATAATTGTCCACCAGTAACCACAGTTCATCTTTATTATCTCTGCTTGCAGACACTGACCATAAAACATATGTGACTCTGATGCCTTGGGGTAAACTACTAAAGTTCAACAAGTTCATGTGGCTAAACGAGCAACTGGGTAGGTAAATACGGAGGGAAATTTCGTAATAAGGAAAAACCTGCGTGTCTCACATATGGTATAGTAGAAAGTCAATACAAAAACTTTTCGTTTCACTTACAAACTACTCTTGCATTATTTTTTTCGCCTTGTTTATCTCGAGAATCATCTGATATGAGTTGTGGTCCGACTCTTATCATTATTTTCTTCTTACTTCCTTTTATAGTGTCCTGTGTAAGTTGCGGAAAAAGGATGCAAAAAGTTGAATTGCTGGAGCTTATATAGGATACAGGCACTTGTGTATACGTATTTACGCTCCTCTTCATATATGAGTGTTACACAAAAAGGACAAAAGCTACGCAGCCTCAACGGGAATAACGCGATAAATCACATAATCTTATTAAATCTTCCAGTCCATTTCCACATTCTCGGTATAAGGAGTACATGAGAGGATAGGAGAACGCTATTAAATTTCAGCATTTTTCCTCGTAGCGTATGTAAGTTTATTCAGTGTGTGAGTGTATACATGTATAATGTTGGCAACAGTATATAGTAAGTATAGTTATATACTGAAAGTGCATATAGCATGTATGGAAAAAAATGTCGTTTTGAACTTTGTTTCAGGTCGTTTAATTCTGAGGACCTCACAAGTATACTGAAGGGCTGAAATTCAGTTATAAAATGAGCATAATTCAAAGTCTAACGTTAAGTTGCAGACTAACGACAACAAGACGTTGTTAAAACGAATAGATTGGATGTACATATGTACTGGTATATACTGCCCATGAAACCAGATAAAATGTTTTCAGGAGGAATTACAATTATATACACAACATTTGCAGAGGTTGTTTCCTTGCTTAAAAATTGCCGTTACAGGGGATTTGAATGGGATGAAATAAAATTTTTAGAAGCCTTCCCCCCGCAATACAGTCTTGTTTATGTAGTCAATAGATTCTAGCAGGTTTTTCTTTGGATGCCATGTCTTCTAAGCTGGAGAAGAATTTATTCGAATGTACCTATATAAGTGCACATATAAGTAGAAATAACATCGAAAAATGTGAATTCAGTTGAAGTTATTGATGAAATCCTCTCCATGCTCCGCATTCAAAACTCCTTTTCAGGTTTCAACAAGGTCGAGCAGATAGCCCTTATACATTTTGAATGAATTTAAAAAGCCTCACTGGGTACTACAAGTAGGTACCAAACACACACACAGGTTCTCAGGAAAAAAATATTGTGCGGAGGAAACCACATGCTACGAAGTATCATCCACATTTAGATAAACAAACCACAACGGCAGACATTTCCCTTCCTCTCGCTTTCACTCTCCATTCTGGGAAATGTGACTATGGAGGAAAGAGGAATCGTCCGGATTCCCTTGCTCTCTTCTCAGGCCTGTTCCTACAGGATTTTAGCATTCACTTATCATCGTTGCAGACGTAGAAAACAATGTTCATTTTGCATGAGCTCAACATGTATTCAAGTTGACAAAGGTGAGCAGCTGCTGTTTATGCACATCTACATGTCTTGAATTCTGATACCTATTTAAGTCCAAATTTAACCACAAGGTCTAATACTAACAGACGTGATGGGGGGATACAAAGTTTGCGACGGGTGTACAAGGTAACATGTACACGTCCGGCTCCTTAATTTTAGAGCAAACTTTAGGTAAAATTTTCAGTTGACATCCTGATCCGAATTTACAGCCGCCAAGTACTTATCAAATCAGAAAGCAAGAGCATAGAGCTGTAGTATGCGTATATGAATAGCCGTAATATCATATAAGTATATATATTATGAAACTTACTCTTGTACATCATCCAAATTTGCCAATGTGAATAATCTCAATGGAACTTGGCGTGCATTATTTCATAAGAACTTAAAGTTCCGCATATGATTCAGGTTATACTTACATGATGTAGTGTACAATTCAGATAAGATTAAGGTTAAGTATATAGATTGAATGGAACTAAAGGTATCGTACATAACTTGGATGAAACTAAAGGTATCGTACATACCTTGGATGAAACTTATGGTGTCGTACATAACAAAGGACAGCACTAAATGTCATAGATAATCAGAATGAAGAACTTAAGCATCATACATAATCTGAATGGAAGAGTAAGTGTCGTGCATAATCAGGATGGAACTAAATACAGTACATTATAATCAAGAGTATCTAAAACTTTCTCCTCGGATTAACCAAAACTCCGCCGAAGGTTATGACTAAATGAAGAATTTAAGCACTTTCCTTCGGTTACTCTCGAATTCATGCCTTCGACTTTTACAACTTGAGCGCAACATCTAAAACAACAGGAGTTTACATGTGAATTACAGGAAGCATGGCATACTTTCCCCATTTATGACGGCTTTCAATCCTTGTTCTTTCCTAAAGCAAAACTCCCTTGTTTATAGTCTTTAGCAAAGTTCCTTCAACCATTTACATGTTACCATATGCAAATACAATAAAGCCCACATACTCCTATTTCACATTCTATAAGTATACTACCACTGTACTCCTGTTTCACAAGCATTTACAAAAGTCCAGGCACTCAAACTGAAAGGAGCGAAACTCTTCATTAATACTTCCACTCGATTCCTCTCTAAAAACAGGCGTCAGTAGTACTGTGCTAATTTAACGAAAACAATTGCGCACATCAAATCCATCGTCAAGGGTGAACACTTGACTCTCTTTTGTCTTCGGCAACGTGCGTTAATCGGATAGGATTTAGTAAAAGCCTGCTCTTAGAATTCGTTTAATTATTTCTGTTTTTTCGAGCCCTCGCTTGCATTTGTAGCACATACAGGCATATACATACAAACTCCTTATACTACCTACCTAGCCTCACAGCAAGGAAATCAAATGGTTCGTCCCATCATTTTATCGCTCCATGAGTGAAAAAAATAATGGGCGGAACGTTACACGCTACACAAGTTTGTCCATTTGAATGTGTCGTTCAACAAATCAGTCTGGCTCAGTTTAAAAAATAAAGAAATTTATAAATTCAATCTTGAAAACTTTCGAGGACGACAGACTTGAAGTAGACAACTACAACCCCCAAAAAGTTTTCAATACCAGTAAAGTTTTCCCAGGTAAATAGAAACTTTTGTTTTCATATAAAGTTGCCCAAAAAACATGAGAAAGTATAATATTGTCATGGAAATCACCCAGAAAAAAACAGGATCATTGCGGCTAGCAATGAACATTTTGCCATGTAGTCAGGTTTTATGTAGCTGAACGAGAGTGAATTCCAGTATCAAGTATCGTTTCAAATTTGGTACTTTCATAGGAAAGACATCACCAGACTTATACACGTTTATGGATGAAGTAGAGTCATTGTCATTGTGACAGTATGTCGTTTGTGGTAGTGTAATGATTACTAGGATATTGCCACACTGCCGGCCGAGGAAGACGTTAAGTCTAGGGTGGAATGAAAATGACCCTCGCATTTATGGTTTACTTTAGAGAGGGTCCTAGGTACTTTCCCACTTAACTCCCATCCTAAGAAACCTCTGAGGATATCGCAATAAAACCAGATATCATTTTAACGGCCTTGGCATTTCTCCTTTGACCACCGTATAAGAGGTAGATTTTGCGTTGATACCACATATCATAGGGCATACAATAATACAATTGTGCTCGCTCATGGAAGAAGAATCAGTTCCATATTTGTACTAAAGTACATGCGGAAATGAGGAATGACCAATATCCCCACAACATGAAAATGCTTCAGAGGAGATTTTAGGAGGCTCACAAGCAAAAATTCCATGAAAAATCCATACTTTCCTCAGAACAAACTAATTCCAAGAAAGGCTAAAAGATAATCTCCGACGAAGCTTCATTTCATCGCGAGGAAAATGAGAAAACAAACAACTAACAATGGACGCTTGATATATGAACGAAATCGTATATTGTGATCCAGTATTGGAAGATACACAAGAACGGTAATTCTACAAATCGTCGCTGAAGAGGCAAGGTAGGTTATTTCCAATTACATTACGTACAATACAAGCTATCAATCACAATTTTGGTGCAGAATGAGATATCTCTGCTTTGCCATTTGAAAAACAAGGGTTAGGAAATTTGCCTCCTGTGCTATTGAAAATTTCCCTGAGTAAGTTGATCCATTGAATGGTTGTGTGTGAAAGGGAAATATCTGAATATAAAATATACTGAATGTCTTTTAGGTATACTAAAGACCCTTAGCTCATCGTGCGATTTGGAAAATTGTAAATAGCCTATCTTGCAACTTTATCAACAAAATATAGGGGTATACAAACATAGGGTTCAATACATTAGAAGATACACATCTACACAAGTTGTTTATATATCTATGTAACGATTAAATCCATCCGAGACACAGACGCTATATGTACAAAGACAGAAAAGATACAATGTAATCCGAGAAAATAATCCAATAAATTAGTCTTCATTAAGTAAGAAACGTGATACTTTTGCACACAGCTTTCACCTCTCACTTCCCGCCTTCTCTCTTTCTCTCACCAATGAATTAGATTTGTTTTCTCCATCAAAGTCTTTAATTCTCAAGATGCGTTTCCATTAAACCCAAAGCCTCTCCTTCAAATATCTTTTGATATCCTGCAAGAGTCACAGACAGACTACCATCTGGATTTCCTTCTCAACCTCAAGGCCTTTTACAATATCTCCAGACCTTTTTCAGCAAACTTCTCAATACGAAGTCTGTTGTATACTACATGTATAATTGTATACTAGATACATATGTGTATCCATGTATATGTCGGCATAAATATTAACTCAAAGACTATGTTGTAACTGATCGAGAGAACAGTTTCATCTACTACTACAAGCTTTCTATAGAAAAGCCATCAAAGCTTATGGTCTTTTTTCCGCCAACACTTTGGCAACAAAGTTTTGGACACCTCAAGGCACACAAACGTTTCCAGCTGCCGTTTTAACACCTACAAGTTTTCACTTTTGTAATTAGAACAAACCTATAGAGTTCAGTCAGAGTCATCGAAACGTGTCAAGCAAGCTTATTTATACACATGTGCGTATGTAAGTATTTTAGTAGTTTACATTTTAACAGTTCAATTGTTTCATCTTGTATATAGATATACATGTAATTCATCCAGAGTACAACATACTTAAAGCCATCTTTTGTACATGCCATTTACGTTTTGTAAATTAAAATCACAATGTTGTACATATGTATATAAATATAGTAACTAAAATAAAATCAACTATAAATTTGCAGAATGCCATGTTTTGTGTGCCAAACCGAAAGCTGAATACCAATTAGTTGGCCGTAAACAAATTCCTTTGACAACAATACATACATCTTTTAAGGCATAGAAATGCATGGATTCATGTTAATTCCTAACAAATTAACAACGTAAAAACGCCCTTGTTAGATATTGATCAGAAAATATACATACTAACTTGTATTCCTACAGCTAATTATCTCAAAGCAATGTAACACCGTAAAGTAAACTCTTCCGCTGGAATTGAAGCTGGAAGTGCTAAATGCTGGAGAGTAGGTTATTGCACACAAGGCTGGGTTCGCATGTACAAACACACAATATTTACACACGACGAACATTTTCAAGCGGAAAGATAAAAACATAAAGCCCCGCTTCCCTATACCTACAAGGCGAGCAGTTTGAGCGAACCATTATTTCCCCATTTACTGAACGAAAGGTTCCAATTTCATTATCACTCTTTTCTTCTTCCAGGGACATAATTGCCAAAACATACTTTTAATGACGTGGGTAAAGCTTCTTGCTGTAGTTGAATGTTATTGAATTTTGCATGTATCTATATAGCCTAACCCTGTCCACGCTTCTATATCAGTCTTTCATATCAGCTCCATTAATAAGGCAAACACTATTACTATATGTATGATGCTTAGTACTACTACTACTGCTACTACTACTACTACTACTACTACTACTACTACTACTATGCACTTCTAAGGATAAATGCTTCCTTTAATTGCCTACCTACCTTTGTATTGGTCCCCTGTCAAAGAATCAATTTAACCATATCGCCATTTTTGAAAATACATCAAAGTCACTGCGTGCCCAGTAACATATTTATCAAGCTCTAGGAAGATGAAGGCTAGGCAAACATGGGTCGCTATATTGAGTTCTACTTGATCAAAGTACATAGCAGTAATTTGAACAAGAATCTCAAGACAATGATCCATGGTTCATGCCTGTGACAAAGGCCAAAATTTGCATATGTAATTTAATGGAAAAACTACAGCGTGTTCAAAGATCTTGGCGAAGGAAAATGTATAAACGTGCCGACGAAACAATTTAAAGGATACGCCAAGTTCAATATTAAATAAGGCTTCCTCCAGGCGTACTTTCGAAACATCAGAGCCCTTGTTAAGTGGCAATTAAAAATTAAATGCAGTACGGGACCAGGTCACTCCTACTCAGTATCTTTAAAAGTTAATTAAATTTGCATTCAGATTCCATTCCTCCGTTATGTACGAAGAGCCCTTTTTAACTCGAAATTCATATGGGATTCCTAGCTGCTACGTGAGTTACTACAAAAGTTAGTGTGAGCGTCGGAGGGTAGCTTTCAGAAGGTTAATATACTAGATATACATAATGCGAGGTTTTGGAGTGAACAGTAGCAGCAATATTTTCCGAATTAGACACGGAAAAATTACCGCGCGGTAACAGGAACCACTAGGAATTTCCAACCAAGCAGAAAGAAACAATAACTAAAGGAGGAGAAGGTTGGTAGTAAGATTGGAAATGCTATTTCAGTAGATAACGCTGATAAGTTTAGTAGGATACACCGAAGAAAAAAGCTAACTTTAAGTGGAAGGAGCACTCTGACGATGAGAAACCCTTCTTACAAACATTTCGTTTTATTCTCAAGTTCATCCACGTGCCATCAATGGACACTAGTGACATTTGAGTTTCCATTTTTTTTTTAAAAGAAGGGTACTCTAGAAATCCAGTTAATTGAACGAACATTGTAATTGTTAGGACTTAAAGTACGTATTGAAATGAAAACCAAAAAAGGAGCAAGAAAAGAGAAAACTCAGGCCATCTGTGAGGTTCTCGAACATGCTTCATCGTCTTTTCACCACACTCAACCATGAACAAGGAGAATGAATCAGAGAAGAGAATGGGATAGAAAATAAAAATCTTCAACAATACTTTCTCCACCGCTAAAGAAAGAACTATACTGAACGAAGTGAAAGTCAGCCGCTTCTTTTCCTTAAATGAAATGCAGTGTAATTCCCGTCACATGGAAACCCGTTCATTGCTCCCAACACAAAAGAAATTCCAATTCTTTTTTCTCTCTTTAGCAAGTCGCACCAATTCTTCCTAAAACCCACATCTTTGAGCTTTATACCTGTTTCCATAAGGAAAAACTACATGATACTCGGGCTGCCATAAGAAAAAATTACATGTTAGGTATAAGTTGGGTACCATAACCAAAATTATGTATGGCTGCTTCTGCGAGGAAAACTGCTGAAGCCGGCTACCATTAATAAAATGTGCTTGCTGTCGTAAGAACTACTGTGCTTGATTTCATAAGAAAATACTATGCTTGTTGCTATGACAACTTTGTAACTATAAGGAAACCTATACATCTCAATAACGGAAATCATATCCTTTAAAAAAGTGCTATCTCTTGCAAAGTCAGATAAGGAAAACGTAGCAGCTAATAAACAACTGCTAAATTGATATGCTTGGATTGTGCATCTGACATCCTCACACAATTAACCACACACATCTTGAAAAAATAATTTCTTTAAATCCTGTCTCCAGCCATCACCTGAAAGTTTAATCATCACCCAAGAAGGAAGCTTAATCCATGCAACAGAAGGAATACAGAATTTCTGCGGATTATGGTTGACAGTGTAGTAGATTCTGCAAAACTCCAAAACATGTTTTTAATTATGCCTCTTCCGCCTCCTAAACCTCGTTTTGTGGAACTGCAGTGAAAGCCAAATACAGAAGCACGCACTGCAATCTTAATACAACCAGAGACAAAATCAACATCAAATTTTATAGAAAGTACTTAAAGTAACACTAAAACTTAGAACAAAAGCATCCACTATGCTCTTAATTTCCCCCAGTGTTCCTCTTCTCATGCCATTCAGCCCTAAAGACTTGTTATCAAAATCGTAGGCATTAAAACGGCATTGTACAGCGAACAGTGACGTCTTCTCCGATTCATCTACTTAACAAGATTTTAGTTAAATTTATACGGATTTTTACTTATAAGAAACTACTGCTTGGGTTGGAATTCAGCATTGCTCCTTCTCCAATGTCGGTTCTATCTACATTCAAGCTTACAATGCACACTTTTATTAACGTTGCCATGACGACCACGCCTTTTCTTTGTGAAGCCATAGAAATATTTGGAAACTACATAGGGTAACCGGCGGGCGGAAATTGGCTGAGAGTGTTCCCAAGTACAAAATTATTGGCAAAAACTTGGTCGATCGTATTACATTCACCGAACAATAATCAATGCCCTAATGAAATTTTGATGCAATCTTTACAAAGTGAAAGCAAGATGTTTGGAATACGAATACTCATGTACGCATATATGTACTAAAAGTAGCTTGTGGTAACAACGAGTGGCGGAACTCAAGCATATATGTATTACATAATGGTACAGCTGTAGACACTGTGTATACACGTAGGTATATATACATCCAAATCCAAAGCATGTCCCAACATGTCTCCACAAAAGTGTTGTAGCTTATATTTCATGCAGTAGCTTAACCCAGTCTCTTAAATTTTTCGTCTCTTGTGCGACCCATTAGGGAGAGTGTGAACGCGTGAGTAAATTGTAGCAAAGGCGGGATGGTGTGTACACATGAGACACTAAGCAGAGTGTACATGGGACTTTGATGCAGGTTTTACATGAGTCTAATATAGACGCACATGATGTAGTGGGTGTCTCAAAACCATGCGTATATGAGTAGTCTCTACTGAGGACGGGAGCACAGAAGAGACGCAGAAAAATACAGGAGATGAGAGAAAAACATCGAGACCAGCACTGATGAGACTTAAAAGACACGAAAGAAATCAACAGACTTGTGTGTGTGTGTGTGTCGGTTTGGCATTGTAAGATTTCAGTGGGGAAAAGATACGAAGGCCATCAAAACCAGAAGCTTCTGATGAAGATATCTGTTTCAATGGACTTCCTAGAGCTCAACAGGATACATAGGTTTCTCTGTCCTTAGGATAGACTAAATACTCTTAATCAGCTGTAGCTTACATTTATATCATCTGCACTATCTTACACACATACATTTTACTTGACTAGACATTAATATAGCCATACTACTGTATCATACTACTATATAGTTCATCTAAGTCTCGAAGAGAAGGTACATCCTACCCAGCGCTTGAATTCGATTCTTCTATGTACCTACATATTATCTATGTATATTCCCTGCCTTCAAGGCAGAACAATTTTCCCTCTCCTATTCTTTCTCTTCTTCATCGCCTATACATCTTCTTACTCTCTCCTTACTTGTGAATCTGATACTTGATATTGAATGGAAACTTTTGCCTTTTCTTTTGCCAGCATTTTTTCTTTTCATACTTAGATTGCTACAGTGGGATGGTTATCTTTTGACAATTGCTGGAGTTCAGACATACTACTTGGTTTTACTATAGTATAAGTATATACTACTAGAACTGGGTGACTTGGATCTGTGAGGCCAAATTAAAATCGCAGAAATCACCAGGCAGCTGTCATAAAAGTGTTAACCAACCCACCAATTCTCTTTTGGTAAGTGATATATAGATATATAAGTATAAGGCTTTACTTCACACACTGGTCTCTCTTTTACAACATAATACTAAACCCTCCACACACGTTCCTTTCTTTCACACCAACACACATTGTCCTAGTACTGCCACACGTTGTACTATGCAATCCCGTCGGTCCCTTTGAGTTTCTATGTGTTTGGCCAACGAATATACTGTCCATCTAGGTGTAATATTTGCTCTAGTTATACTAAATTTTATTCACATATGTATAACGCTCTCTTACTATATGAGCTAATAAATATAAGTTTTATATTTTATTACCACATATTATATACTAAAATTGAGTCTATAAGGTCGTATCATGCCCGTCGAGCCCAACCGACATTCTCAACGTCAGCAAAAAAATTCTTTGGATGTAAGTCTATACTAAACTGTAAGTCTGCACTCAGTGAACTGTTCCACCAGCAGATCAGATTCCCATAGCTTAGGCATTTTGAATGGCATCGGGTATTGCTTATGACACAGAAGATAAATTGTAATCAAATATCGTACAAACTTTATCTCTGCCACATTATTTGCGGTACCGTCATGGTGACGGTGCCTTGACAGCAGGGCTATATAGTGCAATTAAATCCGCAAGTATTTCCCCAAAGGAATTACTCTCCACCTCACATACAAGTTTTATTATATATGACAAAGGCTTATCTCCCTTGACTTGATATATTGTGAGCTCCTTTATCTATACCTGTATATGCATTACATCGTGTAGTAATTGTATTTACTGCTGAGTCTACGTGCGAAAATTCCTATCAAGCACACCGGCAGTGTTATAAATAGAGCCGCGTCGTCCTTTGGCGAGAAAGCCCAATTATTAAAAACACAATCCCTGTAGGTATATAATTAGGACAACTAATACAGATGAAGACATATGAGCATCCCCGAGCATTGTGTCGTAGCTTTCACACCCCGAAAAATTTCCACACACAAGTGGACGAGCTGAATTGAGCTTAACTCGACGTCGGTTAGACCGCACAGGTTTAACAATAGCCTTCAGAATAGTATCTTCATACCCAGGGACTGGAACGGGATTTATAAAATACAAAAGTGAAAGACAATCCTTGACAGATGGAAAAAAGATAGGTGGGCCTGATTCCCGATAGAAATGAAAACCGTCAATCCGAGTGCCGCAACACTTTACTCCAACCTCTTTTCTTGATCCTAGTCCCATAAATCTCATTTGAGGGGAAAAGATTACGTGTCCATTATGAAGAATCAAAGCCATTTCAAGTGCCTAAAAATACAGACCTTATCCATCCATTTTCCTCACTTAACATTTGTTCTCTCCGTCCTCCACAGTTCCTTTTTCACTTCCCTTTCAATCCTTCCTTTCCACTCTCATTCCCATAAGCACCGCATGGAGGGAAATCAATTCCCTATATATGGGAGAATAGAGGGATGGCCATATGAAAAGAAGAGCCTTCAAATAATCCATGAGGACCACATCATTGAAATAAATGGAAAAAAAATCAAAACTGGAGTTATCTCCTCTTGTTGCGCAAGTAAAAACAAAATAGAACACTTCGGATCCAATACCACTGACTTGCTTTTCTAAATCACTTGCTGAGTTGTGGCACTATTATAATTCACGTACATTTTTTGCAATCCAATTTAGACGAGATGCCTTCAATCTTCAACAACATTTGAGACATCAACAGAATCGTTATTTTTTGTTTAAACCTTAAGCACAAGGCATGCCGCTGACTTGTTTATTCCGTAAACAATCACATGCCGCCATTGGTGTATACGTTAATAAATGTAGTAATAACAAGTCTAATGTTTTTCAATTTGTTAATAAATAAAAGTGGAAGACGAAAAAAAGTTTCTGCACTATATACTTCTAGCCATTACGATATAGAAACTTAATAGTAGAAACACTAGAACTGGAAACGAAACACGCACCATTTATGCCTTCATTAGAAAACATGAACTCACTTCTCACTGAAACAGACTGTCAACAGGATTTGAGCCGCTGCCTAGCTAGATGAACGATACTTGAGATCTACTATACAGAGGAACAACAAAAACTAGTGTGGACCCCAGCCACTGCCAAAACACTTAAATTCAAGGGAATATAATGCATTTGTGTATGTTATTCACTGTATTTAGGATAGACCTGCAGCAGAATACGGACAGCCATACGGAAGTAATTCCGCTGCCAACGCTTGTACATTCTCAGCCTCAAAGCAAATTTAATGTCAACTTTATCGTCTCATTTCTACGCGTGTATGGGACTCAAATATGTACTCCTACAGTTATAACAACTACTACTACACTTGAGACTAAAAGTCCCGTAGGGACACCAAGAGCAACCTACATATGGATTCCACATTCAGGAATTACAACAAGACACACTTAATTACAACAGGGAAGTTTATGCCAGAGCACATGTTTCTCTTGAAAACACACAAGAGCCAGGGCACACGGGACATAATACCACAACTTGACTACCTTTCTCACTGACTCAAAAGTCGTCGTCAGTGCTCCCTGCTCAAGTTATTCACTCTGTATTTTACCCGAAACTCCAATACTTTCAGACCTGTGCTCAATGGTTTTAAATATAGTTTAACTATTCAGCAGTCTATTCCTGTATTACTACTATTTTCTCTCTAACAAGTCAAGCAAACAAAGCTCAAAGTTTATAACACTCAACAACTAAAAACCAGCACACTATGCACCAGCAGGAAATTTTGATTTTAGGACTTGAGGACTCACCGATGAGAGATTACTAAATACCTACATGTATTGGAACTACCTCCCCAATCATCTCTAAGCTTCTGAAATCGATCTTAAACTTTCAATGCACCCTGAGCCTTATAAGTAACTCTGGATCGCCCACCTTTACCTAATATATCTATCGCAGCAGTAGAGATGGAGATAAGGATCGATCTGAATGTAGCAGGACAGATTTTATTAACTTGTGTGAAAGTGAAACTTTGACAAATGAAATGCTTTTTAATGCCGATACCTTCTAATGGCTGTATGCACATATCAATGCGAAACACGTCATTTACAGTGCTAATTATTCTACCAGTAATTTATGCACACAGTTTAGCATGTAATAAAACAAAGCAATAAGGATTTAAACCAACATACCTGTTTATACGAAATTCACGTGGGAACATGGCATGACATTAACATTCGAATCAAGCGGCATCCATCATAGAGCGAACAGGCGTGACCCAAAAGATTGATTGGACATAAAAACAACAAGACATAGATAAACTTGATTAGTAATTACATTCTAAATAAATACTTTAAACTAAATATAAAACTTGCGTCCGTCTTACAGATAACTTATAAACTAATAATATCAGCTACCTTGCAGTATTTACGCCTAATTAATTGCTTTTTAATTCACATATAAAATTATAATGTAATGTGTATATAAAATATAATACAGATTATAACATTGTTTTCCATCCCCTACAGATATAAGTTTAAATTCAATTTTTTAAGTTTACATGCATTTTAAGCCCTTACATAATTTAGTGTTAAGTTCTTATATCATTGTGAATCTTTTGTAAAATTCTACTTACAATGAGAATTCAACCATAAATTATGCTTAAACAGCTTCACCTTTGCAAACTGAGTTGGACAACCGAACCAGTTTATAATTCGCGAGAAAAAATGAAATCTGCACAGCATAATTCAGAATCTGTAATTGCTCCACAGTTGAAAGATACATATTGCCAGAAAAATCACATTAGAATATAATGTGCAATGAGTTCGATAGCAAATGCAATGTTGGTAATGGCGGAAAAAGGCAATGAGGAGTCAGGAGTAGCAAATATTGTTGTGGTAATTGAAGAGAGAAGAGAACAAAGGGAGTTCCCTAGAGCGCATTTAATTTATAAGCCTCAAGTTTTAATTCCCGTCATTGCGGCGAGTCAACGATCTCGACTGGAACCAACAAGGCTGCTTTGCCTTTATTACTCATCTATTACCCAAGCATACGAACGCTGAGATAAAGCACTACTATGTATGTACATAATCCATTATATACAGGGATAAAAAGTAGACTCAGACCAGCAACAGCACTTCTTCTGCCTTTCCCAATGAGCAGGAGAGAGATAATGACAAGAAGAGAAGGGTGCGAGGGTGCACTATGCATTTTGCTCAGATTCGTACAACACGATAGTAGTGGGCTGATGATTGTTAAACCTGCCGTCGACTTCCCATAAGTACGTGCGTCCTCACAAATACATAATCACATCTCCACAGAACTACATCCATTACAGGCATAAAGCAACAAGAGATATGGGAAAATTTACAAGACTAACGATGAGTAATCCTATTATTATTCTCATGTCCATGTAATAATAAAATTTTCTTAACAAGTTCTTATGTTCTTTGAGAGAGGAAGAGTAACACAAAGTAAAAGTTTTCCTTTGGTTGCACCAGTCAACCGTAGTCTATATTATTTGTCAGTTGGTATATTATGCATGTTTATGTATATACAGTATCCTCATGTATCTAAGGAAATCATTACTTGTATACTACATACATGAATATAGCATATACATAGACACTTTGAAAAAGAGGAAAAATCATTGCAGACATCCGTAGGACATAGTTTGTACATCTATATTCACTTACGCGCAGAAATGTCTTGGTGCAGAAATAATGGCGAGTGCAAGAGCATCTTTTCCCATACATAAACTATGCTTTTTGGCAAATTTACTTATCGTTATGCTTTATTTCAGATTTCAAACTTGACTTTGTTTCTCTACCCTAACCCTTTTACTCTTAGTCTCCCAAGCTTCTGTATCCTCATTTACCTACATCAGCTATGTATGTATTACTGTGGCGGAGCATATCGTATATCATGCATTAAGTTAGTACGTAGTTACAGCTTGTATAAAAACGGAAGATTGGGGCATAAAACGAACACATATGCACATAATGCGAAACTACAAAGAATGTTTTACATATGGCACAGAATTAACATGCCCGATTTGCTTGTTTGTTCTTCCACAATTTCTTTATACACGCTCCTCCGAAATCGACATTTCAACAATTTAGCCGTCATAGCTTCCTTCTCCTTTGTTTGCTTCATCCTTTGCACTACCCAAGAACATGAACAAATCTATTCACCCGACACATGGGAAGATATAAAAAACCTTATGGCATACAAATATACTTGGAGAATATAATTTTGATATATCTGAATATATCTACTAACAACATATGATTTTGTCATATATGCATGCCTAAGATAATTCAATTTTATGAAAGGTTGGCACTTTATTCCGACGAGGAAAATAGCACACAAAAATACGGAAACGCTCCCACGCGATTCTTACTCGGATCCGCAAAACAACGAACATCGGACATGAAATTGAAAATTGAACTTTTGGGAAAATCCTATAAAGAGGAAGAATAGGCTGAGATTATCAACGGAAAGGGAGACATGAGCTTATGGCGGATGCATGTAAAAGTGGAGACGGCCTACGAGACGAAGGAGGAGGAGGAAGAGCAAAAACCATAAAATTTCAATGAAATGGAAGATAACCACGAGAAAAATAATTGGAAACCTGCCTGCGTATCCTCCAACATCTGCTGAAATTGGGAAATTTCTACAACCTTTTTTGCAACTCAGTGACTCGCTTTCCCCATCCGCAGGCCTCTCTCCTAACATATGATTGTCGGAGGAGTAAACAAGTAACTTACTTTCCTTCTACTGCAATTTCCATACAGCATCGAATGTGAAGCGTCTTCGAATATTTACCCAACTTACTTATACATTATGTTTGCCTTATAGATACAAATAGTGTATGCACTCATGTTTACATATGTGGAACTTATGTCTAAGGTCGATGGTAGAATAAAGGATGGGGAACGAATATAGGCAAAAAAGGTTGAAGAAGCAATGGCAGGGAGATAGCAAAAGTACAGTGCTTAAATTGCACTTTATCCTCCATTCACATCACATTTTAATCCTCCCATGCTTTTGAAATTGAACCTTCCTCGAATGTTCCTTGACAACATTGAACATAACTCCGATCGCAAGAGCTTTAAGCAGCTCACCATGTTTCTAAGTATTCCTTCAAACGACTTACATACGATCTCCTGGAACACACACACTGTATTCTCATATTTCTGGTTGATATTCTTTAGAATATCCTTCGATTCACTAGAACGAACGACTTAAAATCTATTATTTGCCATTACACGGAGGGCTTTTGAACAAGAATAACGACTGCCCAAATTTGTACACATGAGAATTGTTGTGTAAAATAAAATCAAACTTAACGTCTGAACTTCCATGACGCTACTTCACCAATGCATCCTTCCAATCATGGCCAAAAATTTTATTATTAAACACGATCCTTCCTAATTGAATGTCTTTAATTCCATTAAATCGCTGTACTAGAAATTTGTCAGGTCGGAACGTAGCAAACAAGGCAATACATATCAGCAATTAAAATGGAATTATCGAAATTAAATATCTGTAGTAGTAACATGGCTTAAGCTCTCAACAATTTATTTTGCAGACATGACTGATTGGATGATGCTATACTTGAAACAGCTTTTCTTATTACTTTAGAGCTCACACAGTTCAACAAAACATCAATATTACGAGATTGCTCATGGTTAGAATCCCATCAAATGAATACGCAAAACCAATCCATAATATTACATAATTGGAAACGTAATATTCTCCTTTCATTGATAATAACACAAAATCCTCTTTTTGGGATTTAATTATTAGCTATAGAAACTTGTTGAATTGATATTTTGTAAGCAAACATACATATGTATTAGTAATAAATTCCTAAAAATTAAACTCTTGTGATATTTTGAAACTTCTTTAACATACTTAAGATACTTTCAAGTTGATTTCATTTTTCCGAACATATTGAAACATATTGAAAGCTTATTAGTTTTGCCATAAATGGACCCTCAATCTTTAAAGAAATGGAGCATTAGGAAGACAAAAAAGCACTTAGATGTTCGAAAAAATAGACAGTTGAGATAATACATTTAAATTTTATTTCCCGAGAGTAAATCCATTATAATGACAAAACTCCCGGAAATTTCAATCTTACTTTATAGAACCCGTAGAGCTATAGCAGTACAGCACAATTGCCGACTGGAAACATTTGGACTCTATGCAAAGTTAATTTTACAACCTTGCATATAATAGATATTTTTACAAACGGAAATTACCATCAAGGCTATTTGTGAATAGGTTTTGTACACAAAATCACTCAACTGACTTTATAAAATACGGATACTACATCTATAGGAGCTACATATCTACAGACGCATCTTCTTTCGTCGTCTTCATCTGCACGACATTCAGGAGCTAATAGAATTTTCTGTCAGACCTAGAAGTGAAGACGTACAAAAGCGAAAAAACGCCAAAGTAAACCCGCTAGCAAATTGTGTTCGCTGAGTTTTTCGAAAAGGAAGTGGGATCACAAAAAACCCACTCATTTATACACAACTTTATGTGTACACGAAAAATCAGTAGGTGTCTATATACTAACAAGTATTTACATAGGACTTTTTACATACTATACTTACAGTATATTACAATTCAACGTACTTGCACAAGAAAGCTACATATATGCAAATAAATATAACTTGTAAAACTTAAGTACACAAAAGTAAATTCGACGACAAAAACCTCGTGAAAGGGTTGCCTTTGGGTATGACGCTCCGTTCATAAACTTATTTTACAATGCGTATAGGTATAGTGATGGAAATACGACTATGTTCAGTACCGTTTATTTTTTCTTAACATACACAATTACATGCATACATATATACACATGCGTTCCCAATATCGCTGGAGTTTGCACAACCCATTTTCTGAGTGACTGTACACCTGACCAAAAATAGCACGTTCTGTTTACAGCACGAAATTGTACACCTAAAAAATACAAAGCAAATCCAGTAGGAAATCACCTGACATACTTTTCCTGATAAATACAACTACACACAATGCTAGCAATTTGCACACATTACTTTCTCGTGAACAAGCCCAAGTCTGATTTTTCCTCCGATATAATTGCATCAACGGATTTTTACTATTGTTTCCCCAATGCTATTTTCCACACTTTTCCAGTATGCACTCCACTGGTGGAACGTAATTAAATTAACCATACGATACCTAATAAAAAATCCAACAATTTAAAGTTCTTAGGTAAACATAATTCTTTTTGTTTTGTCAGTCTCCTCTCTTCCGCAAACCAACTCCAAAGAGAACAGATCAACCGTGCTGTATACCCTCTCATCAGCAGCAAATTTTGGGTTAAACAAACACCACGTATGCTAACCTATTGAGCGATATTCATAAAAAGTGACAATTAATTCTTTATATCTGCAGAAGCCATCAATGTAGACAGAGAATGATTCAGTTCCACACCGGTGAGCACAACCGGGAGACACCCTTTTAAATGTGATCACATAACGGAAGTTCATCTTTTGAGGGGAGGAGGCCAGTAATTAGTACCATACTAGCAACACATACAGGCATCAATAATAATTGAGAACAGTCAGGAAAACGAGGAGAAAATGAAAATACTATTAAGGTTTATGTTCCGTTTTCGTATGCCAAGGTACAAGTATATAGGGAATTCGCCTATATACCAAACGTGTGTAAGTAGCTTCGCTTATAGTTACTTGACATCGATTATGTCATATCTCGCGTGGGTGCTAGTGACATCCAGAACTGTGGTAGGCCTACATTCACTCCTGAGTTATTTTGTCAATTTGAGGGAAATTGCACACTTTCCTCTCGCAACTAGTACAAATACACTACACTCAATGCAAGCTTGGACCAACGTGTAGTTTCATTCAACCTAATATACAATAGGATAACACTGAGGAAGCTGAATAAACGAGATTTTAATACAGCCTGAATAAACGAATACAAGGTATATCATTGTGGGCTAATTCAACGACCAGGATATTTGAGTTGGGTCTATATCAACAATAATTGTATATTGGAGCATGAATATATACGATTGTAGGTGGATACGTCCTTAGAATACGGTCTGAATTTTGCGAATAGGAAATTTCATGTAAATTGTGCAGTAAAGGAAATGACCAGTCAGTCCGGATGTCAGAGGCTATGTAGCTCTTGGATTCAAGCCCCATATCTGTATAAGAACCACATACCTATGTATGTGATTGTAAATGAAATGCAAACAAGGCCAGACTGTGGGTCGTCGTAAGTAATCGTAGCTTATTAAATAAACAGAACATGAGTTTTTACTAGCTTAACAACAGCAAGTGCACCTTACCACAAGCCTTTTTCGCAACATTCATTTGTATGTGTTTACCCTTAAAAGATTTAGCATGTACCTACTTATTCGGCCCTGCTCCACCTTAGACAGGAGTAACATGCATGAGTGGAGGCACTCTGGAAAATAAAACAAGGAATTCATTTTACGCTCCACGCATTCCCCCTTTCCCCGGATGGGATCAAACGAGCTCAATAAAATCGCAATAGTAAATACAACTGCCGTCGCATAAGCAAGCACGCCTTGACTGACTGACTGGCTGGCTGGAAGTTGACGACAAACGAAACAAGAGGGAAAAGCGAAAAGAGAGAAACCAACATTGGCCGGAGCACCATAAATCGCAAAGGTCATCACTGTTAGAAATTAATTAGATATTTCTATAGGGAAAATTCCAAAGGCAATAAATTTCCCTTGGCAACTACCATCTGGCATTATTTACTTGTACTTTTACACGTCTGTGTATACTTTAATTTCGTTCGTATATTCTCATTGTGAGTGAAGTAAGTGCTCATGTTTATAGTGACCTTTCGGAGTTTAGTCGTCTCAACTATAGGAAGTACAAAACATTCCAAGATTTATATCTACATTTACAATAGTAGCACACAACACTAAAAGTCTTCCACATGTACGCCTTCCCGAAAAATCCGATCTTTCAGAAGACATTTCAAGGAATATAAAATGGAAGGATCCTTGAGTGGATAAGAGTAATGGTGAATGAACGGGAAAAATAAAAAAACGATCAACCAACTTTGCAACGTCACGCCGTGATTTTTAAATCACGCTATACGCTAGATTCAGCTAGAGGACAGAAAGTTGCTTTCAAAAATCGAAAAACTACCACACGTCAATGTGTTATTTCATTTGAGAGAAAGGGAAGAAAAGCCGAGTGAATGAAACACATGTCTTTGCCGGTAGGCAGTTTAATCTCATCGAAGATGAACTGAAGCGTATTATTTCCTCTGATGCCATCCCATCAACATCACCATTACCCTTCAGGATTCAACCGTACATATGTATTAACTATACTTCAATATAAATACTAAAGCAGCAGTTTGACTCCAGCAATTGTATCATGGCAACAAATGCAAGCCAGGCTTCTATCTGTACTACGTTGGTAGTACAAGTTGTATAATATAGTTGTAGAAGCTATAAATGTATATAATTTTGCCAACGACCCAACAGAGCTGTCTTAAGAGAGCGAATAAAAGTCGCATTCACATAACCATACACAAGGCACACTTAGGAAAAGAAAGCGAGGGAGGAGTGGGATGAAGAAAAGGAAGCCTCACATATACATACATACATAGATAAGCATAACCACCGGAAAAAATCTATCGTTCTCATATCCATAAGCGCTCTGACAATGCAAAACATACACCCATTTTAAATACATACATACCGTTATACGTACTTTCTCCCTTCACAACACAACTATAGTACAACATTGAGTTGGTAGATTGCAATGTGGATATTCTGCTATGATCAATGCATATAAGAGATTTCACTAAAGTTTGTTGCTTATCAACGTGTGAAATACGATCAATTTCATCCAAGATCCTTCGACGATTCTCTCTCTCTCTCTATCTCTAAATTGCTTCCCTACAGCAACCTATACTTTCTGATAGAATTTCCATAACAGAATCTCAAATTTCCTTACTTGCCGAAGAAATGCATTGTATATTTAGCATACATTATAGGGCATACGATTATATTGCAATACCATCATTATATTTCAATAGCTGAGCACAATATAGCATTGACTGAAAACTATACCGTAGCATTCCCCGCTCCATGTTTTCACTCTTTCTCCGCTCTTTCACTATTTACTGCAAATTCAATCGCAATTCTTTTCCGGACTCACACAAATCTTCGATTAAAATTTATAAATTTCCCAAACTATTTGAATGAGAACCGGATTTCCCGCCTATGGGAATTTTCATATCCAACAACGCTGAAGTTCCCTGATGAAATCTCCCAGCCCTAATAATTATAATCTGCGCCCCAAGCAATAAGTGTCTCCTTCCTGCTAACATAATCGCAGCCTGCTAAGCGTTACTACAACATCCCTGCTCTATATTCAGTCATCTTCACTCTATTATTCATGACAATAATAATCCACAAGCAACTTTGCATTTGGCAAATCTTTCTGGAACTGGGATGTAGCACTAGACATCAATTACATTAGCTTGATGAAGTAGATTGAAGATTCTGTGCCCTAAGTATTTGAAATAATACATCAATAAAATAAGCTTTACAATGATTTCTGCTTTATTTAAATTTTCAAAATGATTAAAAAGAGATACGCAAACCTTCTAACATAATTTGAAAACAGTTGAAAGTGAGTGTAAAACAGTTGGCAAGTTTAAAGGATTGAAATTCAAGATTAAGAAGTTGTTTCGAAGGTAAGTGCTGCATGTGAAAGATTGACAAATCGGAGATGGTGCCTGTGAATTGAGTGAAAGCAAAGCGCAAATAGCAAGCATCAGTGAATAGATGGAAAGGGAAGAGTGAAAGAGTGGTAGAGGAAGAAGAAAGCTCTTTTCCCGTGAACAAGATTCTGTGGAGCATGAAACGTCAACTGAACCGATAAATAACTTGCCTGATTTTCCCTCGATAAATTTTCCACACCGAGAGCGTCAATGTGTGGAGGATTAAACAAACAACCGGTATTCTCATCCTCGCCTTTCTAAACGTATGTAATATGGATGTTTTCTCCTTCATTCTTACAATTTTGAGAGTACGTCTGTACCACCGCCTGCATTTCTCCTCTTTGAGCTTATGGATTATACAAATGCTCGGATATATTCAACTAGTGACCATAATCTTGCATGTGTTATAGTATATATTATGTAAATGTATGTAGATACAGTGGAATATCTACCTTAAAAAAATTTCCACTACATATAACGTGTATAATCCAGCATGTAGAAGCGTTACTATTATCTACGTAAAATACTATTTTACGTACCTGAAGTACTATAGAATACAAATATTACATGCGTTACCTGAAAATTAATTCATATGGGATTTACAAAAGGGCGACGATAAGATTAAATATTTCATTACTGTCACTTCCTGAGAATGTGCCATCTTATGTGGATTCAAGAACATGCTAAAGTGCATGCTTCTCAATGCGTAAAGTACTTTTTATGAGTTCAAGAGATAAATTACGTCCCATTGAAGCATTAGTTCGAGTAGTTTATCAGCAACACTTTTTTTATTCCTAATATAATATGCTCCATTCTTCCTTTACTTAAGGTCCTCCTTCGTATGTTTGCTGATGCTACTACCACGAACAAAGGGGAATTCGTGTTTTATCAATCGACGCTGTTTGATGTTTTTTGAGGGGACAATCGTGCTCTACGCATTTGTTTGGTATTAGTCATCCAGGTGTATGGTGAAAAAGACCATCCAAGTAAAGTTGATACAATTTGCACCTGGTTGCTTTTCATGGTATTTTCCTCAATGTTATAGTATAACAATAATCCTTCCCCCCTCTTTATTCCTCTCCTATGCGCTTCTTCCTTATTGTGTTTTTGTTCTGTTTCGTGACCGTACCGTTTTGCACGCGGTATCTCTAATATAGCTGAGGCGATGAACACGAGATGCCATACATTACATTCACTGTGGCACAAGTATGTAATAACGACCGGCATACAACTCACACTTATTCTGTTAGTGACTTGATCTTTAATAGTCACACACACACACCTTCTGCATACAAAGCATGCCCTTTGTACATAATATATAAGTGCATGTATTGTACGATTGATGCTTAGTGTATCCAAAGTATATAGTGTAAGTATTGTAGATCGCAGTAGGTTTTAAGTTGTCCATGGATTTTTTTTATTTCTGGTGAATTTGAAAATGTATCCGGAAATTCCTGCCAATTACAGTAGCACGGATATTTAAATTCATTGAGTGCAGGCAATGGTTTGTGAATAGTATATACTATATATATATAGTATATACTAGTATATATAGTGTGTACATATACACACTTGGATAAATCATATGCTTTGGAAATGAAACATCAACTTTCGACAACTTATTTTATATAACAATATATTATTCATAGATATGTTTACTCGTCGACAGAGCAATTACGCCCTACTCCTTCCTGCTTTAATACCATCCTATGCTCTGCATGCAGTCATCTGTAAATAACCGTTTGCAGTGTTGGACTATGTTCAGCTCAAAACTTTGTTAAACCTCTCTCTCTCTCTCCCCATCAAGTTTCTTCCTTTCAAACGTTGCCTCTTCAGTTTCTGGTGCAGTTTAAAAACAACTATGGAGGAAAACCATGACCACATTAGCACCAGTCGGTAACACGTAAGCGGATGTGTTCTCCCAGGCTCGAGAAATCCAATCTCTCATGCAAATCATATTGTTGTGAACGTATGAACTAATGCCATGAAAGATATGTATTTCACTGGAAGTGTCCTACGGAATTAGTTGTGGATATGATGCTTTAAAATATTTGAAACCTAACACTGTTCTATTGTCTACATTTTCGATACGATGAGCTGAGTAAATAAGGTGGTACATGGATTTAAATATATACATAAACAGAACATTAACTAATACTAATAGGTATAACGTATATAGCGACTTGCGGCTTGTTGAATTTCAGCATAAAATTTCCGAAACAGTCGAGCTTAAAATTTCTAAGCACTGAAGCTTAATATTTCAAAGCATTTGAGCTTAATACTCCCAAGTATTCGAGCCTATTTTCCAAATATTCGATCCATAACCATTAGGCAAAATATACTTTAACCATGTTTGCACATCGTAGTACATACCCAAAAAAAGTAGTTTAACTCCAAGGCAGCACTATGTAGGAGGGCTAAAGTTTTTGTAAAAACACAAGATAAAGCAAGTTTGTACAGTAGTGGGAATATGTAAACACTATAATTTGATTGAGTGGCAGGAGTAAATAACAAGTGAAGCTTTTAGGGTGAAATGGAGTACAAACAAGAGTTTACTTTGTAGGACTGAAACTGCTTGGCTCAAGTTATGAAGAAAACAGTTGTGAGCGCCATAATTTATTGGATGGTAATAGTAGGTTGTAAAATGTCAATTTAAATTACCATCAAATTTAATCCTCAATGAGGGTGTCCCCACATACATAGTGAGTCTCTACATGTAATAACAATAGGATACGAACCACCAATGTAATGGTCAGTTAAGCAGGTCATCATTCAAAAAGGGAACGAGCAGGAAGAAAACTTGCTTTTAATAAGATGAAAGTTACACAAACGTGGAGTGCAGATTTGAACATAATATTTAGCTTAGGATTGTAATATTAATATTCAAGCAAGTCCGTAAGTACACTTAAATTTATTTGGCGAATATAAAAAATCGCCCGACTACATTCAAATTACATGTATCTATGTATATCAACTATCAAAATCTAAATTACATACACACCGTCAACTCATGCTAGACATATTCAACTACCCCTTCAACACATATTTATGAGTGGATGCTGTCCTATGCATTTTCACGACATGCTCAATAATAGCATGCCCATAAATACTGCCCACATTCCAGCATTACGTGTTCAATCTCGTGCTTAGACATAGTCCACAACATTTTTAAAATTCTGTATAAAGCGTCAATAATATATTTTCTTGCTAGACCGGTAGGAAATTCCAAACTCCATTAAAGCAGGCCAATTCATCAAGTTTAAAATAAAAACATAATGAATATAGTTCAGACATGCGGAATAAATTAGAAACTTATGATGCCACCTACGTTGTTGTTTGTCACTTACTCTCCTTTATTGCTTCATGCCATGTTGACTCTTAGTGTGCAATAAAACTTTAAAAACTATTACTTCCCTGTGGGGATGACTGTTCCACAATAAATAAACTCGATACACTTATATTTGACTCTCTAAACGCCTATACAACTCTCAATTTACACCTAAAATGTTTCAAACTACTTTGAGATTTAATGTGAAAACCTTTAAAACACAAAGTTTCTCCATTATGCAAATCATGGGTGTTCAAAATTATGCAAAAATTTGGAAAATATCAACTAAACCGACTTACAGCGTGTTATTAGGTAACAAGTCATAACCAAAGCTTATGCGGCTCGCACGTTTCTGTTTAGGAATCATATTTCATTTGTAGCAAAAAAAAATTACATACAGTTTTTTAGCAAATTACACAGTAGAAATAATTGTACAGCACAGAAGTACAACTGTTCGTTGAGTGGTAACCAAAGAGGCAGAACTTATTATGAAATTTGAATAAAAGCTTTGTGTGTCGAAGTTTCTTTTTATTTTTTCAGATACCCCCCGAGGTTATTAGTCTAAATACGTAACATCACCCAAAAAGTACATTAGAAGTCAGCACTACGAAAGGAAAAATGTGTAGCTGATATCGATTTTACTCCTGTGCTCCGTTCACTCAAACCCTTTTTCTTGAGTGCACGTCCGATACAAATATCATGATTTCTGGCTCGAAACATAATTTCAAGTTACTGTAGTGAACTACCACACGAAACCTATTAAATTTGAAGAAGTACGTGCATGTTTCAATCATGCTTCCTTTCCACACATAAATTTAGCTCAATCTGCACTACAGTACCGAAGCTTAAAAAGCCCTGGAACAGTGTTTAACTGCTAATCTAAGGTCTTAACGAAACCGAAGTAAATAACTTTTTATCAGTGTTTGTACAACGTGTCGAATAAATTCGTTCTGACATTGAGTAACCTTGAAATTCTTTTAGCATATTCCACATAGTCATGCATGTACAAATAGGGTAGACAGTTGTCTCATTTCGTTCTCTCATTCACGTCGTCCTATTATTTGTGTATTTGTGGCAATACATTTGTCCACCAATTTTGGTTTACAATGAAAAGAATTTTCAATTTTCCAACCCTTTTTTCCACGAAATGTCTCTTGGTCATGAAATGTGTTATTCTATTCTCATAAAAAAATCAACTACAAATCATGTTACAGCTGGAAAAAAAAGTGTCAGCGCCGTATCTGTATAAAAATTTCCGCTCCGATATGTCGGTTTTTTACAACTAACATGAAAGCCTGCCTTGGAAGAATCTCATGTGCGATGTGTGACTACGGAGGAGGAGGACACGTATTGTGTGATGGATGCACAAGGCAACTGTATGTGTATTGTGCACAATAACATTGTTATAAGTACAAAGTAGGTAAGAAAGAATGTGTAAACGGAAATTTTCTCCCATCAAAATCGACCGACAGGCAGGATTTTGTGGTGGTAAAAGTAGGACTTGTGGCAGCGTGAGGATGAGCGGAAGGGCTGACAACACGACAAAATACACGGCCAACAAGGGGGAAATTTTGAGGAACGATGTACACATGACAACATATATAAGCTGTGTCATTCATTCCTATAGCTCAATATCTTAACATTTTATAAGTACGAAGAAGAATCCCGCCACTGAACCCTCCTGCCGTCGCCCATACATACTGAAGAAGCGTCAACGTTGACACAGAAATTTATACTGAACCCCCGGGTAGTAAAGGTACAAAGACAGAATCAACTCTAAACTCTGCGCTACACACTCCCAATATACATATATGCATAAGAGATACTCAGCCTCACATTGAAGACGGAAACTCTCCTTGATGCAACCAAATTGAATGACCAAAAGTAAATCCAATGTCCTCCCTTTGGGAAGGCTTCAACATCATACTCAAAACGCATCTCTCAGCAATATACCTACGATTCATAAACATATTTATGTACGTACACTCCCGTGGTATACTGAGTTTATTACTTTTTTCTGGTAACAAGTAACGTCCAGAAAGCCCGAGCTGCCCGATCAACCCAATTCAATTTTAAAAAGCCTGCCTTTAACTTTCTCTACGCTATAACAGCCGTGTAGCCTTGCCGAAAAATAAGAACCATGAGCAGATGACAGATAGAAAAGATAAAACCAGAGAAAGAGAGAGCGATGGTATATGAAAACGGTCTAGAACTTTTACTCAGCTTCCCCACTATGTTTTAGCGCTTATACGTCGGGACTTTCCTAGCGGAAAAAATTATATTGGTACATACAAGTATATACGTAGTTACAACATACTTGCATATTCAGATAAGCTATAGCTTCCCTTAACCAACCACTACTTTGTAGCTTAACCATTGCTGAGGAACTTAGTGATCCACATCGAAAGTTGAGTGCCGACCCTCCACCAAGCTCATAGCGTACATTATAGAGGTTGATAAGGGCCGGAAGATGGAAGACTTTTTTCTCATAAAATTGCCAAAATATTCTTTCTCGCTTATAACTAACGCTCGACTGGTACAAATCTGATCAAAATGATGTTATGTTCAAACGTGTTGAAATCTTGCAACTCAAGCTATTTCTCTACAGGCCCCGTGCGGGCATTCTCTACACTCTCAGGATAAAGTAATATTTGCTGCTTCCGGATCCGGCCCAAGCCTACATTTATATGTTGATTTGCCCCATCACGCGTGAGGCTACTTGAACCATCCTTTTACAACATGAGTTTCCTGTATTGTCTGGAATGTAAGATGAGATAAGTGTGATCTACGTCTCCATCTGTATATTCCTTTTATAAAAAAAAATACATGTTCGCTGATCATTATGACTAAACTACATATTGAATAAAGCAATAAACTCAGCTCAAAGAATTCGGAATTCGCACTACAACGGGTTTTAAAACAATTAAATCAGCGACAAATACAAATGAGTCTTCATTTAGCACTAAAATGGAGGCCACAGAGATGCAATGCAAGTACATGTAATGAAGGAATTCAATCGAAGAAAGTATTGAACCAAGATAGACAAGGCCAACACGGAGTTGTGCAACTTCAACAGTCTAATTTAAATAGTTTGCATAACTTCATGGTCCACATAATTTATGGTAATTTTCAAATAAGTTTCCCTTGCAAAACTGCATTATATAATTTCGAATCAAGTTTGACAGCAGTCAATTGTTCAAACTCAAATCCATAGGACTAGAAAGTCATTAGAGTCGGTTTTATACTTTTACTAGATTCCTCGATGTAGGCAATGAGCATTGTGGTATCTTGAAAAAATGGTCCAAACAAGAGGAATTATAGATTCTGGGTTGACTTTTACTCCGTAATTGTGCGTAGCAGTTATGCTTCTGCACGCTGAGGAACACACAACTTTATGCCTTTGACAGAACAGTCGGAGAGATAAACTAATGTCCATGGACTGTGTATCGGGCAGAGATAAAGAAGCAGAGAAGAAGAGAATGAGACAACAAGGTATTTCTACAAAAATTCTTTCTTTTCTCTGCTTTTCACACACGCACTCCTTGGGCACACTTGCGTCTTACATACTCTGTTGGTATGTACATGTACGTTGGGTACTTAAGACTAAAAGCCTTTGCATACTTTGCATTTACGATACCGTAACATCGTATCTCATTCGTCGTTGCACTCCCATGCTTTCATATACGGAGAAGACAGTTTCAATGCTCCGTATACGGAGAAGACAAACTGAGGAGTGACTGCAAAAGAATTCATTGCAAGTATAAGATACACTCTGTCCTGCTGCAATGTGTGACACCAAAGGGAAGAAAAATGCAAGAGTACTACTAGAAGCTTATTCACAACTACTGTAAGCGTTCCGCGGTGTTTGTAGTCAGGAGCGAGAGAAGGATTCGTTTATTCTTTTTTCTCTTCTTCTTCTTATTCTTTTGCCTTTAGCAACTAATCGTAACTGCTCCGGCTGGTGCCGTACCGGTATGAGAACCCTATGTACTTTGCCTCGTATACTGGTTTGGCTGAAGCTTGCTTGCAGTTTTATACACAATTTTACTATTGCCATACCTGTATGTAATACCATGCAGTCTCACTTACCATGTGGATAAAACCATACTGTCTGCACGTTAAATTTTAAGCTACTAGTAGAAAATTGACTACATATATACAGTGTGTGTTTGTGTTAATGGCATCATATTCCACTGCCATTGCTCCGCTATAAAACTGATGCCATCTCATTGGGACGTGTTTACGCACTGCTAAAATGATTGGTTACTTGGTACTCTAGTTTTCGTCGCCGTTGTTTGGCTCAAGCGAGTGCGACATGCGGGCTGCGCGACCTAAACAATTTAGCATGCATAACCATAGCACTGAAAATAAAAATGGCAGATTGGATTCGCCGCGTCTTTTGCACTGGTTGCAAACCTCTATCCCAATGAAAATTATTATGTTATGGTGTAATATGCTGAAATAAAATGTAAATATAGAAATATATTCAGTTGTCTTCTGTCTCTTCACATAACACGTATTATTAACACGTTGAAATGAGTTTTCGGCTTACCCGCAAACAAAAAATTTTCATTTTCACAACTTTCATAGAACGTAATAAAAGTGTTTCCCTGACTCAACGAGCATGGAGAACGAAATTTCATTCTTCGAAAGCCCCTGGATATCGAACAATTATCAATCTTTATAAAAAATTTGGCAAAACTGGAAGTGTCAACAATAGAAAACCGGGACGAGGAATTAGGACGGTGAGAACGAAGGACAACATTGCTAAAATACAAAAAATTATGATACGGGATCCCACCACTTCATCCAGAAGCGTGGCCGCACAATCCGGAATTTCGCACTCAACAACGCGAAAAATTTTGAAGCTCGACTGCGGTTTCAAGATCTACCGATCTATCCGTGTCCAGCAGCTTCTTCCAAACGACTACGGGTTAAGGAAAGATTTTTGTAGTGAAATGATGAAGCGATTTGAAAAGCAGGTAGGAATAAATAAATGATTAATTATTATCATTATTAAGTTTTATAATTTTCATGAGATTCTCTAATTAATAAAAAGTAAGGATAATCAGATTTTTATTTATATCTAACAAATAATTTAGTAAATATTGCTGATTTCTTGTTAATCTCTATCCAAAATGTTACTACACTGATGATGATACAATTTTGTTGGAAGATGTCACTAAAACTGGGCACATACTGTTGGATAAGCGAATCATGCATTCCTACTCTCATGCCAGGTAGTTAGAAAATATGACATGGTGGAATATTTATGCTAATTGCCTTTCTCTCACTTTGTGCACATGATTTTAAAATGCGAATAGAACGGTTTTAATAAACTTGGCAAAATTTCATGCTGTAACGTATTGCATGATTCAAAAAAATGGTATGGAGGAATTTTTTAAAGAATTTCTACTCGTAGCCACACCTGGTCTTTGGTAGCAGAGCTATGAGAACGTCACCGGCCGTAGCTACAAACTATAATCGACCGTATTATTAAAATTTTGGAAGTACTGCGTACATTACATTCAATTTTTTAATGTTTATTCAGTAAATTCGGGAAACAATAAGCAAACAAGTCGAATTTTAAAAATGATGCAGGAAAGTCATGTTAAAG